>APFE030842482.1:203760-339697 GCA_000404065.3 Pinus taeda | reverse complement strand
AAATAATATAATATATTACATATTATAATATATTACATATTAATTAATTTAATTAATATAATGTAATACATATAATATACTAATATATTAACTAATATTAATACACATTAACCTACGCTACTTCTTACCATACGTTAATATATTTAAACATATCAAATTAAACATATATCACACCATACCTTACTATATTTAAACATATATCACACCATACGTTACTATATAAACCATTTAATAACCATGAATGGAGTTATTAACATTGAAGTCAAAGATTGACTTATCGCATCGGAGGAGGAGTGGTGTCGAGGTATATAACTTATACCAAATAAAAATTCCCGATGCGAATGAAACGATTAATGCTCCATTGCACTTTGGTTATCGACGATCGGAGGTATGAAGGCTTATCTGCACTTCGCATCGGGAGGATGGAGGGGTTCATACAAATGTGTTGCGAATAAAACTTGCGATGCGATATCGCATAAACTACCGATGCGATATATATTATTTATTTATTTTTTTATATTAAATTTTAATTAAATTAAATTAATTAAACTTAATTAAATTAATATTTTAATATTATTTTTTATTTTGTTGGTTTATTTTTAAGAATTTTAATTAGTTTAAATTATCAAACTCAGCACTTGAAAAAATTAAAAATATAAAAATAAACTCGCCACTTGAATGTTTGGGTTTTTGAGTTTAGGATTTGATTTGGAAATTAGAGTGAATTTCTTAAAACCCCGATAATTAATAATTTGGCTGCATGACTAAAATGAAAAATGTTAGTAAAAACTTGCTACGGGTTAATATTTAAAATGAATGCCTTATTGAACTAATTTATTTACAAAATGCAATATTGTACATTTTATACATTTTTAACCCAGGCTAGATAAATAATCAGATTTTCAAATGAGTGCCATTTTCAAACCAGTTGACCAAATGAGACGAAACAAGCGTCAATGTGAAGCTTATAAAAAATCGATTCTAATAAAGCAATCAAAACAAGAATCCAAAGAAAATGTAAAATTAACAAAAGCGTAGGGCAGTCTACTAAAATAAAAAATCCAAAAAGGTGCTTAGCCCAAATTTTTATAGAAAGGGTCCCCATTATTTGAAGTGAAGAAGTAAAAAATGGGGGGTTGTGTTTTTACCACAACAGGCCCCAACCTTGGCCCTCCAAAGATGAGCATCGAGCCTTGAGTTGATTCCACGTGATGCTACACCCCTTGATGAGGCTCCAAATGCTAAAACACTAAACTTAAAAGCTTGGACGTTGGACTATTTGATGATATGCCCAAATGGACTGAAGATGCCCCCTGGCTAGCCTTGACCCTATTTTGGTGGATATTGCCTTCTTCCAAAGCACAGATGAGGATGGTTATCATTGAGATGACTTAGGAGGGCTAGCACATCTCTCTTTGATGCCAATGCTTACCCTTAGGGGTGCCATGTCACTCACATGCTTGAAAAGGGTGACATAGGGTCTCTCCTAGATGACATCATGGTGGAGGATGCGCCATTTGAAGATGTACACATGCACTTTGGGACTTTCTTGGAGCGAGGAACACTCTTGGACCCTTGTATTAGTTCCTTGATGACTTACAATCTATTTTGGAGGATAATGCCATTTCTAGCCTCCTTGGTTATGTGTTTTTGTTTTGATCTCTACATCATCATCATTTATGTATTGGACAATGCACTGGGTGCCATTTTGATATAATGGATATGTTCATGAGTCTACCTTGATCATATGTTGTCTTCTATCTATATTCTAATGCTGTGTGTTTGGAAACATGAATGAACATCTTTAAAATTATGTTTTTTTAATAAAAAATAAATATTTAATGTATCTTTTACAACGACCGAGTCATTGAAATTGAGTCGACCAAGTCGACACCGAGTCAGAGTTAGAGTTGGAGTTGATCCTCGGTCGAGTTGGAGTCAGAGTCGGAGTTTTAAAACATTGTCTTCAAGTGAGGCCGATGTCTCTTGTATATATGCTTCTCTGAGGTCGAATTGCTGTCCATGAGGCCGACTTGATCCTTCTTGTAGGCCGACTTGTTTGACAAGGTCTTGGAGGGTCGTTATGACACTTTTGACTTTAAAGAATAATTCTTTACAAGATACAACATGCCCAAAGGGGTCTTACATGTATGACAATGACTCTTTTGACTTTATAATTCTATGACAAACCTAGGAGCACTCAATGGGTGCTGGACCTACAAATAAATTTATCTTGAGCATGAACTCCATGCATCAAGAATGCCAATAATAAATTTCTTTTCTCTTTAATATCAAATATATAAAATCACGATTACAATAGAGATTATGAAGACCGAATCTAGTTACACATTTCAACACTCCCTCTTAACTAGGGAGGTATTCATAATCCATACATGGTGCTTGGACATTCTCATATTGAAGAATTCTCATTAAAAAAGTTGGATTCGTAAGTCATCTTGTAAGCTATCTTCTTAGCTTATACTAGTGCATGTTATCATATCAACCAACATTGTCATATAGCAAGACCTTGACTAACAACTCTATCTCTCCTCAAGATCAGACCACAATGCGAGATAGACCAATGATTTATAGACACCTTCATCATTGTCTCTCAAGGCACATACCCCATTTGGATGTTCATAAGTTATGTCCTTCTAGGACCATTCCTGTCTTGGATTAACGCATCCTCAAGGAATTTCCTCTTTGACTACTCTTACCTATTGGATGCCCTACCACATCCTTAAAGAGTATTGGAAACCAGATGCTTACCCAATTATCCATTCTTTCTTTATAACATGAAGACAAGAATGATGTGTCCATCTCTCCCTCATGGCCTTCACTATACAGATGTTAGTCCTGGTCTAGTGCATGACACATGAAGTAGAGAGCCATATCCGTCACTCCCTCTTAACCAGGGAGGATCTAATCATTCCTATAAAGGGAATATACCTAAGCTCCCTCTTAACAAGGGACTTGCCCAAGCTCCCTCTCAAATAGGGACTTGTCTCTAACAACAACTATTTTCTCTTTGGTGGAGATCATGGTACTATCAGTTGCTTGTAGGGCTCTAGTACATATAAATTTGTATGCAAGCATAAAGTGGTATATGTAGATTTGTAATGTAGTAAGCAACAGTAGTATTATTATTAAAGATATGAATGGTGCCTACAAATCTTCGTGGCGGTGTGCCTGTATAGGCATTGACTAGCCATGAAGATAGAATGACACAACTTTTGACCCATGTCTCTTCACAACTAATGAGACATTAACTAATTTAATTAATTTATTATTAATAATATTTGTTATTTTAATATTTATTATTTAATTGATGTTTATGAATATTTTTATTCATAACATTTCCGCCCCCTTTAGAGATGCTTTGTCCTCAAAGCATAACCATAAGGCTTTTCTCTAGTCGAACATTGTTGCAATGGAATGACATCCTTTCATTGACTGGTGCATTCTTCACGATTACTTGTACCTTCCTTGGAGCTGGGAGTGTTAACAATATTTAATTTATAATGTCGTCCTTGCCAGTTAAACTCCATGAATTGTTCTTCAAGGTTTGTAGTATAGCTCCCTAGTTGTATTAACCATTCTGCACCTAGAACTACATCCATTTCTTTGAGAGGTAGGGAAAATATATCTGTTTGTAGCTCCAGTTCTTGTATTTGGATTGAAACTTTTTGACATTCTCATATTTCCTTGATTTTCCTTCCAGTAGCGACAGACATGGTCAGGTCCTTGATTGGACATATACAAAAACCAATTTGTTTAGAAAGCATCATTGTTTATACAATAGTGAGTACTACCCAAATCTATAAGTATATTGACATTTCTGTCTTTTATGAGTCCTTTGAGCCCTAGGGTTTTAGGATATAGTCTCTTCTTCATGTTTGTTGACGGTGTAGTAAGTTTAATATTCCTTCTGCGAAATAAGCTCTTCTTTCAAAGATGTGGTTGAACGTATTTTCCAGTTGCTTGTTGTTCTTGATCTTCAAATGAGTTACTATTATGAAGGTTTTTCCAGTCACATGAGATTGTAGCTAATGATGGTTCCTCAGAATCTAAATCTTCATTGTGTGTGACAATGATTCCTTCATCATGTTCTTGTACTTCAATTTGCTTCCCATCTACTTTTTTATAGTAGCGCAGGGATGCGTCTTCACATTTATGGCTTGGTGTCCAGTTCTCCCCACATTTACGACAATTATTTTTCTTTTTCATATATATATATATTTTTTTTGGTTTTTGGCTCATTATTTGAAGTGTCTGATTCCTTCTCGACCTCATAAGTATACAATTTCTTGTTAAGGCATCTATGTCCTGGTGTCCATTTGTCTCCACAATACCTACATTTTTTTCCCGATGTTGTTGTTGGTCTTTGTCTTCCCTGAATGATGACATTCTAAACTTATATTTTCTCTCAATAATTATGGCTGTGTGTCTAGCATTTTTAATGGTTTGGGGTTTATATAATTTCAATTCTTCTTGAATGTAATCCTTAAGGCCACAACAATACATTTTTAATAGCTCTTTGTCTGAGAATCTCCTTTGCCTTATCACTAACAATTCCCAATCATGCATGTATTCACTTACCGATCCCTTTTGTTTGAGGTGAACGAATCTTTTGTAAACATCATCCTCTTCTTCGTCGTGAAATCATTTTAACATGGTGTTTTTAAAATTTTGCCAATTGAACGAGCGAGTTGCGCATTTGTTAGACCACCATAGGAACCAATCATACATTTCTGCTCCCAGGTAGTTGGATGCGGTCATCACCTTCCCTTGTTCACCTATTGGTCTAAGTTGTAGGAAACATTGCCTAGGGGTTCGTTTCTGGCCAGAAATGAAATGGAAATGATGAAACTTGTACCGGACGGCGTGGAAACTCATTTCCAGCCATACTAGCTCGTTTCACGCTAGGCACGCTAGGGAAACGTGGCCAGTATGGCCGGAAATGAGTTTCCAGGCCGTACGACGGAGTTTCCAGTTAACACTTGACGTTTTCTTTTATTTTTTTTTAATTGTTTCGCTTCTAATTTTTTAGTGGGCGACTAAAATATCTTCTGGATGCTTCTAGATGCCTCTCTCAAGTTATAAAAAGGAGGATTTTGTTGAGTGGAGCAGCCTAATGTTCAAGCTTATGACCCTAATGCTGATATGCAGTTCATGGTAATGTTAAATTCTTAAAGTAATCATCCTTTTACTTAAATTTTTAACATTACCATGAAATCACTCAGGATGTTTGAGAGTGGTTTTGCCCTCATTGGATTTCATATGGAGAAAGTAGAATTTTAGATCTCACTCAAAATCCAACAGAGTTATCTGCTTTTCAGGATTTCAAGATTTGGAGGATTGCAATGTTTCCAATGGATTTTGTCATGTACTAGGGTATGGAACTTGTATTTAATCAAGAGAACCAAGCCCTCTATGTAGGGGAGACTCCCAATAATCAAGAGCACCTAGGGTACTAGGGTATGGAACTTATATTTAATCAAGAGCACTAAGGTCATTTGACTATGTAGGAGGAGACTACCAACCAAGCACGAGACAAGAAATTAGAAATTTCTCGTGGCTCATTTTGGATATTGCTATTTTCATTGTGTGATAATTCATGAGTAAATGTGATGTAAATTTAGAGACTTATAGTTTATGCATTGACAATTGACAATTTAATCATAATTTAATAAATTAGAATGCATCATGTATGCTTTATGATTGCACATATTTCTTAAATGTCCTAATATATATATATATATATATATTCTATTGCGTTTCCTCGTTTCCAAAATTTGGAGGGGGGGGCACGTTTCATACCCGTTCCTATTTCGAAAACTCGTACTTGTTTCCCTGTATTGTGCAACTTAGCTATTGGTGGGTTTTCTCTGAAAATGGCGTCCATCTTTTTAACCCATACAATGGCGCCTTTATGGTCCTTACCATCGTATTTTAGTATTTCTCTTTTAATTTTCAGGTAATCTTTGTCAGAGAACTTTGTATGGTATTGACTCCCTTCAAACTGTATATGCGTTTTTGCGGCTTTTCATGCGTCCATGTAATTTCATGATTTGAAAAAGTTCAACCTTTTAGAGTTTTTGGACTTTGCGTCTCTGAGGAATTAAAAGGTGGGTTGGCTCCTCCCATAAACTGGCTCATCATGCTCTTTATTGCTATGATATCCTAATCCATTTGGTCTTGACTCTTCCCAAAATCATCTTGCTTCCTCTCGATATTGTCAAGGCGCTTGCGCATTCTGTCGATGTCTTTTTGATTTTTTTTTTGAAGTCGTCATTGCTACTGCTTCCCATTTTGTTTTTCTTTTTTCTAGGGGACCTGATTTTTTTTGACTAATTTAATTAATTAAATTATTATTGTCCGCTTGGGGTAGCTCAAGTGGCGATGGTTGTGAAATGAAGTCTCACTGAACCAGAGATCTTGGGTTGGAATCTTGTGCTACCCTCCCCCAGTTGCGGGGTGAATAATGGACATGTAAAATCGAAAATGAGAGAGTTCTACAAATCTTAAACAAAAAAAACTTAATTAAATTATTATTATTATTATTATTTAAATAATAATTAAATTAACTTAATTATATAATGAATTATTATTATGTACGTATATAGTAGTATAACTATATAATATAATTTTTTTGTGTTGTGTATTAATCTAACTATATGGGTTGATGAAATATTGACCACAATCAAACCCGAGATACCTAGCCTTCATGAATCGACGTATATCCATTGACTTCCGATTAGGGACACACCACTTGACCTTTCGACCAATCACAATGCTTGACACAGGAACCGACATTGTTGTAGCATGATTTTTTTGGATGCTTGAGGCCATCTAGAGCCTGTTTGTTGAAGTATTTTCTGTTCAGAGATGGATTGTACATGATGCTATTTTGGTTATGTGCACCCTTACATGCTATATAAATCGGAGTTTTTTGATTATTCGTGTATAAATGATTTGGATTCATACGGATGCACATGAATACATATGTTTTTCTTTATGTGTTTTTGGTTGACTGTTTTTTTGGTCCAGTTTTTTTAATCAGTTCCAATCCGGTTCTGACCTGTTCGCAGTTCAGTGGGTTTTCTGGTTCGATTACTTGTTCTGTTTTGATAACATTGCTCTTTATTGATTAGAGAATATAATGATTTTAGTTCCTCTTACAGCTGATAGCTACCCGTTTGTAAATAAAGGAATATAATTTGAGCTCTTTGGTCCATATTGATTCTTGAATTTCATGAAATTCTTGGCTTTAAATTTCTCTTATTATTAATTGAAAAAATGAGATACTGATGCTAAAAAGTTGTGGACTTGTATTTGTGAATTGTGAATATAGGGTCGTTTTTTTGCATCTCTAAACACTCGTTCTCCAGCAGTCAATGTAATTTGCCGAAGGTATGTAGGGAACATTATTCACATCCTCATCATAATTTTTCCTCTGAAACTTTGTTTCAAGATCAAATTTCTTAGCTTATGATTAGGCTGACAAAATTTTAGTTACTAAATAGTAAATGTAAATGTTCTATGGTTTGGTTTCTACGATGACTTTGGTAAGGTCTCTTATCACTTAATCAGTTGTTTTGATACTTCAGCCCAGTTCATGGATTGTTGGCTTGTGGTGGAGAAGACGGTTCCTTAGAATGTTTTGATTTGAGAGAAAAAGCTTCGGTAGGAAGAATTGATGTAGCTTCACATACAGGAGATACTGATCAGGTATTTTTATGAATGGAGTTGCATATGCTGCAAGCATATAAGTGCCACTTAGTTTGCACTATGGTGATAGTCATTCATAAATTTTGTTGCTGTTAACTCTTTATAAGTGTTATCCTTGGTATTTTCATATTTATACTTTGGTGAGCATTTATTGCTATTTCAAAACAAATCTTTTCTTTTTTGTCTAATGTGAGTGTTGTTGGTAAACTGAGTGGTCCATTCAGGAGGTCACTGCTATACGATTCGAGGAAACTGAAAGCTTTCAGATGGCAGTTGGAACTAGTTCTGGACAGGCAAGCCAAAGTCATTGGGATGCACCCATGCCTGTTTAATTTGTTTTCTCTTCCTGTGTACTGTATGAAACAAAGATGATATGAAATTCATTTGTAATAGGAGTTTCTCTTGAATTATTGTTCTAGGATTATTTGATATTATAAGAGGAAGTAGTGTCTTTCGATAGGATGATAGGCTCTGTAGTCTGATTCTGATAAAATGGATTTCAGTTTTGCTGTCATGATAAACATGTTGGTCATGTTTTTGATCAAGTCACACTACTAAACTTCCTTGGCATTGGCCATGAGTTTATCCCATGGAATAAAAGTATTTCCACTCTAAGAAATGCTTAATTAAATTCCATTAAGTCAAATAGATAGAATGGAAATTGAAAGTTAGAAAATAAAAAATAAATGAAATGCAAATAGAGATACAAACTATCTGGTTGGCCTGGCACACACACACACACACATATAAGGATGCTGTGTTTGTGTCTATTGGTGTGCTGTAGTACCATAGGGTTGATTGCAAACACTTTCGTCTTCCTTTTCACCATTCTCCTTGAAAATTTTCAACTTTGAATCATGCCATCTTAGACAACTGGGTTATTCTTGTTTTCACACGTTGTCAGCCTAGATTTGTTTGCATCTTTAGAGTTGCATAAGGTACTTATTATTTTCCTACTTGTAACGACTTTACTCTTGAGTCCCTTTTGTCCTTATTTTGGTCATAAATGGACATTAATTTTATTTTTGGTGTCCTGATGGTAGTTGTAATGAATATTTGTATCTTTCTGGATTATTAGTGAAAGTTTGATCATAATCAAAGAGAGATAAAGCTAACTTTATGATATCCTGTTGTGGTTAAAGGATATAATTGTGTAATAATGATCTTTCTGCACCCTGTCACAGATGAGAGTATACCTCACTTATTCGATAGGCAATGTTCAAGACTTTAGATGAGGATTTAAACATTATACATGACATTCTACCTTCATTCTTTAAAGGAAAAATAAAAATCATTGCCAACCTGATATAACCACTAGGCATTTTTTGTGTGTGGCTAAATCCAGGGGATTGATAAAATTTCAAATAAAGTGATCAGAATATTTGTGTGCCTATCCCAAATACAGGCCTTCTGAAAATAATCTGCTGTATTTGTTACTTTTCTGATGTCAAAGTCAGCCTAAACTGAATAAATTCCTTTTTTTATTTAATTAATGAGGTTGACTATGCAGGTGCTAATATATGATCTACGTTCTTCAAGGCCTTTTCGTGTTAAAGATCACATGTAAGTTCTTAAGTCTTTTTCTTAATTGTTGCATAATTAACGATGCCTACTAAAAGTAAATATTTTTAATTATCTTGCTGCAACAACATATCTTCTTTATATGGAGAAAACATATTGATAGACTGATAATTGTTCAGGTCTATCAAGTTCCCTACTATGGTTGGTTGACAGGTTTTGGTGTTTAGTCATAAGACTAATAATCTTGCATTTGGATTTGTCTATTGTTGCATACAGGTATGGTAGCCCCATTTTGGATATCAAGTGGCATTCAACTCTAAATGCTTCAAGGCCAAGAATGATCACTGCTGATAATCGAGTGGTCAGAATTTGGGATCCAGAGACGGTAAGAATATGATTTCCCTTTTTGATCTGAAGCTGCATTATCAGATCCAACAACTTCCCCATCACAAAAATAGAAACATAGAAAAAAAAGAAAAGAAAACAAAAACTCATGGATCATCTGGATCCATCATGGATCTTTATCCAGAAGGAATATAGAATGGTAGGTACAGGGCACATCCCAGATGAACCTGAGATGGATCACCATGCTGTATCCCAAAAATATTATAAGAAAATTGAAAACAATGGCAGAAATGTTAAATAGATCAAAATTTCAACAAACACACATCTGAATAAATTATAAATGCCATTAGACTTGATTGTTGCCTCACAGACACACATCAATAGGAGTTCCATTTGTGAATGGTTATCATGTACATGCATGACAATTACTAGTGTCATGTTTGGACAAATATATGAAACTATGATTGCTTCTGGTGCCCAAAATATATTTGATGCATAAATATGGAGTTGTTTAGAAATCCCTATTATTCCTCGAGTTTGTACAGACCATTGTTTTGGCAGCATTTTGCATAAGATTATATTAAAAAATGTTGAAATTCTATGGTAAGTGCAGCAGAATACAATTTTCTGCCTGATAATTACTTCCTAATGATTTTCAAACCGTATTTTTATGCCACTGCTATCATTGAATAATTATACACAAAAAATCTCAACAGTAAATGTGGCAGAAACAGTAAAGAAAGCCATGCACAATAGACAAAAAAATTTCACCTGGGAAACCCAATCTTGGGAGAAAACCAACAATCTTTTCCTGAGGAGAAATTGTCTTTCAGCAAGGTCTACAATTCAGAAATTTGTCTAGAAATTTGAGCCAATATACAAGTCAAAATACAAGTTAAACTTGGTCAAACAGCAGCAAGTCAAAGCTGGTCAAATTTCCCTGTGGTCAAACTCTGACCCTGCAGTCAACTGCGGTCAACCCACACATGCAGCCCTATGGTCAAAACCACATGCTTGGCCTGGGCAAAGTTTGGTCAAGTTGTGGTAAACTCAGTCAAACAACTGTGGTCAAACGTTGGTCAAACTCAGTCAAGCAGTTCAGTCAATTCGTCACACGTGCAGCCTCCAAGATGCTAGTCAAACTCATCTTTCTCTTACACGTGCAGTCTCCAAGAGAGATGGAAAGATGAAGAAAAGATGAATGAACAGATTTCACCTTTAGTTGAAATTTCTTGTGCATTATAAATGATCAATGAGTTTGCTATGTTGATGATTTGTCTCTCACATGCTTGTCTATTTAAATCTTATATAGATCTCTAACGTTGAGTGGAGATCCATCAAGGTGGCTTCTCATCACAAAAAGCCCCTTCACTAATGGAGTCTACATCACAACTCAACATTAGACTAGAATTGTTTACTCCACTGTTGGGTGAAAAACCCCAATCATTAAACAATTCGAACCCGCTTTATAAAAGATAGATCACTCTATACCAGAGCACTGACCATTCACTCTTAGCCAACTCAGCATGGCCCCATGGGTGAATGTATCAATCTCCCCTAGTCAAATCAGCATGACCCCATGGGAGAATCTGCCTCTAGGCCATTCACCCATAGCCAAATCAGCATGGACCCATGGGAGAATGTATCATTCCCCCACTAGTCAAATCAACATGACCTTGTGGGAGAATGTCTGCCCGATGCTGCAAAAACATTAACTCTCTGTCTCAGTAAGGGAGACATTTTGCATCATGCCAAGCTTGTCTTTTAAGTATACAAACACCCCTCTAGATAGATGCTTGGTGATAATGTTCGCAATTTGCTCGTCTTTGGATATGTATTGAAGCCTCATTGATCCCTTTTTTGCAATGTCTCGATTGAAGTGATATTTGATCTCAATGTGCTTCGACCTGTCATGAAACACTGGATTCTTTGAAAGCTTTTCACAACTTTGATTATCATAATATATCAAGGTCGTCTCTAGAACCTGATCAAATAGTCCTTCATGCAACTTTTGAAGCCACACTTCTTCTTGACTTGTGGTACTGGCTGCAATATACTCTGCTTCTATTGTACTAGGTGCGACAGAAGTCTGCTTCCTTCTAAACTAAGATATCATAATTGATGTCAAGTTGAAGCAACACCCCAAGGTGCTCTTTATGCCCACTGTACTCTCGAGTCTTGACCCAATCCCTGCAGCCTCACTTCACCACCTGAGACATCCCTTACCATATCCAATCGTACCATGCAGGTACCTCAATGCATGCTTCACTGCAACCCAATGTACATTCTTGACTCAATAATAAACTGGCTGAGGGTGTTCACTTCAAAGCCAATATCTAGCTTGGTGTAAATCAAATACATCAAGGATCTAATCAATTGTTTGTAAATCATGGGATTTTCCAAATCTAAATTTGAAGTGAAATTACTCAAGTTCTTCAGATTGGTCACGAGAGGTGTAGCCATGGACTTGTAGTCCATCATACCAAATCTCCTTAAGATCTGAACTATGCACTTCCTCTGTCTAAGGAAGATCTTAGCCGATCTTTGCACGACTCCAATCCCAAGAAATAGTGCATTAAGCCAAGATCCTTTATCTTGAACTCTGAAGCCAACACCCTCTTGCACTCGACAATGAGCCTCTCTACCTTAATAAGGAATAAATCATCAACATGCAACACCGAGATCGAAGGATCACTATCAAGAACCTTGTAGTAAAGGTCAGGATACACATCACTCTTAATGAAGCCCAAACTCATTAAGTATCCGTCAATCTTGGATACCATGCTCTAGGAGCTTACTTGAGTCTGCACAAAGCGCTCTTTAACTTGTAGACATGGGACTCCTTCCCATGTATCACAAAGCCCCTAGGTTGGTCTATGTACACTTTCTCCTCAACCACACCATTGAGGGACGCGGTCTTTACATCCATTTGATGTAACCTCCAACCCATAACTGAAGCAATAGAAACAATAGTATTCATAGAAGTGTACCTGACGACTAGAGCAAACGTCTCCTCATAGTCCTCTCCCTCTTTTTGGGAAAACCCTCTATACCAAAACCTTGCTTTGTACTTCTCGATACTACCATCTGTTGCATGCTTGACCTTATAGATCAACACGGAGGTCACAATTGACTTCTGCTCTAGTCTTAGAAGCATCTCCCACAAATCATTCTTCATGATGGACTGATACTCCTCCATCATGGCATCCATTCAAATGTGCTGCCCTGCTGCCTCTTGATAATTGGAAGGCTCAGAATCAATGATATGGCTCATCAATGCCATATAGCTCAAGAACATATGTGGTCGTCTACTCTCCCTAGAAGTACTCCTGGGAGCTACTTGCCTCTCTGCATCTTGCAAAGTGTCACGAAGCCATGCCGATATCTTCTTGGTCACTGCAACATCTCTAGGCGCGTCCACTGGTTCTACTGGCTCTACTTACTCCTCCTGATAGTCTAAAGGATGAACAACATGATTTCTACCCACATTCTTTGGAGCCTTTTGTTCCTCACTATCAATCTCTATATGTGACTCTTTGGATCTCTTGAAGGTTACCTCCTCATCAAAAGTAACATCCTGAATAACCTCAATTTGACGTCGTCCTGAAATGTAGATCCTATAGGCCTTGGAAGTCTTAGTATATCTGACAAAAGTACCCTTCTTCCCAGAAGGTTCTAACTTCTTCCTTTTCTCTTTAGGCACTTGGATGTATACTAGACAACCAAAGATCCTCAAATGACTAACCTCTGGCCTCACTCCCGTGAATGCTTCCTCAAGAGTCTTATCCTCTAATATTCGGTGAGGACCCCTGTTTTGAACATAAACTACCATGCCAGATGCCTCATGAACATGGGTAAATCATGATCATGAATCATTGCCTTGACAACCTCCACGATGGACTTCTTCTTTCTTTCCACAATCGCAGGGCCCATTCTGCTGAGGGTTGTAAGGAATAATCCACTCCCTCTTGATTCTTGCCTCCTTACAGAATCACTGAAGTCCTTGGAAGCATACTCTCCTCCATTATTCAACCTCGAAACCTTGATCTTCTTCCTTGTCAAGTTCTCCAGCTGAGCCTTGAACTCTTGGAGCCTGTTGAAGACCTCATCCTTGGTCATGATGAAGTAGATCCATGTCTTCATGGAGAAATCATCAGTGAATGCCACATAGTACAATTAGCCACACAAAGATGATACTATCATCGCCTCGTATACATCTGAATGTACTAGATCCAAGATCCCCTTGGACCTACTATCACTGCTCATAAAAGATCCCTTAGCATTCTTGCCAAGTGCACAACCCCTGCAAACATCCTCATTCTTTGCTTGGAGCTTTGGAAGACCTGTAACCATCCTCCTCAATGCTGGCAAAGCCCTGTAATGTAGGTGAGCAAACCTTTGATGCCATAACTCACATAAAATGATACTTTCATGTGCCAATGCTTGGGTTAGAATTCTCAACAATTTGAATAGACCCCCCTCTTAAACACCAATCACTCCTGCTGAGGCTACGCTTGAGCCCCTAGGCCATACACGAACTTGACCATCCATAAATGTAACTATGTAACCTCTATCCTCCAATGCTGAAATAGTGAACAAGTTCTTCGTCAATCTTGGTACAAAGAATACATCTCTCATGTGTAAAGAACCTCCAGACTCCAGTTGAAACAATGCTGTCCCAACTTCTTTCATTGCATACTTGGCATTATCTCCAAGTTTCACCTGCAATGATGAATCCATTGTTGAGAAATCAATAGACTTATGAATTATGATTGATTTCTTTGTCATGATAATTGCTTGTGAATTTGTTGGCTTATTTATTAAATTTATACTCTTCTTTTCATCAAGCAATTACCAAAATGCAAAAATAGGAAGTTCACTGAGAACAAGAAACGCAAGATATAGGGTTCCAAGACAGGGAAAAGACCCCACAAAGGGGAAAACCTAGAAAATATCTTCTTATAGAATCAAATCAAAGTGAGAAATCCAAGACCCAAGATCATGACAAAAATTCCAATCTTCAAGAAGCCAAGTCAAACCCTCTAAATTTGCAGAAAATACTCGCATTTACTTCAAAGATTTCACCTCGGGAAACTTGTGTTAATCACAGGTCTGTTACCTCAGAAACTCACATTGATTACAGGTTTGTCATCTCAGAAAATTCGCATATATATCTTAGATTTCCTATCACAGAAAATCTCGTAGACATACATCATATCTTCTGCCATAGAAAAGCTCACATATATAGTCTAGGAGGCTCACACTTTTTCTCAAATATACAGCCTTAAGCACACCCAAATCTTCATGAGAATATATCTTCTGATTTTCGCATATCCTTGCCATAGAACACATTATAGAAAAACATCGAACTTGCTTGCCAAATTGGAGAAGGACACATACCAATATATTCTTGTTCTCATATGTGTAAAGATACATCCTTTCAGTGAGCGGACTTGACATCTAGGAGGGCTGAATTGGTTTCATGAGTCGAATTGACCAAAATTACATTTTTAAAAAATTCTTTTTCTTTTTCCTTAAGAAGTCCAAATAGGACTTTGAGACTCAAGGAATCCTAGAAGCACGAAGAACATGCTTATCGAATGAAGTCATTTTTTTTTCTTCTTTTTTTCGCTTTTTACGTAATGATACAAGTACAAGAATAATAATGAAGATCGAACATAGTTACATTTTCCAACATCCCTCGCTGTCAAATCTGTGGAGAATCTTGTGAACTTGTCATGTGCCAGGAAGCACCATTGTCCACCAACCAAATATCACGATTGTCAGTAATAGTCCCTATAAGTGCGTAGAGAAAGAAATATTCATTTTGAAGTTCATTTGCCATTTTGTCAAGTTTAGATTCCTTTTTCCTCTTTTGCGGTAGATGCTCATCATCGTCATCAACATCGACTATTGATGCATGCTGCTTTCCCTTCATTTTCTTCTAAGGACACTGGGAGGCATAGTGTCCAAATGAATGACACTTGAAGCACCTGATCTTTGAAAGATCCTTCTTCTTTTGGTCTTGAATTGGAGCTGATCTTCCAACTATATCTTTCTTACCAAAATTTCTTCTTCCTTATCCTTTCCTTGCATGAACTGCAAGGACTTGAGTTTCTTCATCTCGAGGTCTTTGCAAGTTGTTCTTGGATAACAACCTCGCCTCCTCCTGGACACAATTAGCCCAAAGCTGATCAAACATGGGTAGCTCAGCTCATGCACAAATTTATTGTACAAATGGATCCCATGAAGAAGGAAATCCTTTAAGAGTCACTGTAAGAAGATTTGCATCATCAATGGTATCTCTAATGGCCTTAAGTTGATCTCTTAACTGTGAGACTCTTGAGTCTTATGAGATAAGTGGCAACTGAATCTGATCTGGACATCATGATAGAACAAAGCTGATGCCTCAAGGCCAATTTACTACTAATTTTCTTACTCTCGAACAATCCCACCAAGGCATCATACATCTCTTTGGCAGTCTTCAACTCAACAACATGTGGAATGAAATTGTCCTTAATGGAATCTATCAAGATCTTCTTAGCTTTTGCTTCATTCTTCTTATTGCCTGGATTTCTCCTCGGCATCTATTGGTTTTGAAACAATTTCCTTTACATAATCTAAATATCATTTTCTTTGAAGACAAGGAGTATCCTAGTTCTCCATCATCTGAAATTTGTAGCACCATCCAACCTGTCTTATACCCTGAGACTGGGCACCATCTTGATAAGAGAACTGAAACTTGTACAAGTTGCCCAAATACTGAAAATGTAGGTTGTTAAATGGCCGATTCTTTCAACAATGTTGTGATACCATGTTGAAATTCTATAGCAAGTGTAGTAGAATACAATTTTCTCCCTGATAATTACTTCCTAATGATTTTCAAATAGTATTTTTATGCCACTGCTATCATTGAATAAATATACATCTAAAATATCTACAGTAAATGTAGCGGAAGTAGTAAAGGTCATATAAAGACAACCATTCACAATATACACAAATTTTTCATGTCAAAAACCCAACTTTGGGAGAAAACCTAGCAATATTTTCTTGAGGAAAAATTTTCTTTCGGCAAGGTTTACAAATAAAAAATTCGTCTAGAAATTTGTGCCAATATACAAGTGAAAATACAAGTCAAAGCTAGTCAAACAGGAACAAGTCAACGCTAGTCAAACAACCTAGTCAAACTGCCTTGTAATCTGTTAAAATTGGAAACTAGGGCCAAAATCCATGTGGGTCATCTTATTTATAGCAGCTGATATTTTTCTTGGATTCCTCTCATCGAGAGGTGTAGGATTGATCTAAAGATCATCCGATTCCGACATGTATTCATGGAGATATTAATTTATTTGTGTTATGTGACAATTCATCAAGGTCGGCCAGCAACCAATTTACCCCATCTTATCCTCAACGTTACACTATAAATAGAGGTGGCTTGCAAGTCATCTGAGACACATCTCTTGTGATCTCTTCCTCTCCGCTTGTTTGGGTTTTGGTGGAAGGAGAAGTCCCTAAGAGAATACACTGCCCTAAAGGAGATGCCCTAGCCCTAGACGCTGTCTAAAGAGACTTATACACTGCCCTAAATTATAGTCATGAAACAACTAGACGCAAGCCCTATAGACGCATTCTTGGAGAATGATGATCACATTGAAGGGAAGCACCTACGTTGCACTAAGGGAGGCTCTCCTACGTAGTCCTAGGAGAGGCTTTACCGCAAGTAAGGAGGCGCCCTAATCACAGACGTGAAGGCGATCTAACCACAACAAATGATGCCCTAATCTGCTGTCCTAGAAGGCTCCCATACACAGTCCTAAAGGAGAGACTTAGCCACATTTAAGGGTGCCCTAACTGCAACATTTAAGGGTGCCCTAGGCTGCAATCTCTAAGAGTTCTTATGCAGCAAAGGAGGCATGTATACACTGTAAAGGAAGAGGCCTTATCCGCTGTTATGAAGAGGTCTTATCCGCAGCCTAATCCGCAGTCTAAAACACAGTCAAGAGGCCCTAATCCGCAACCCAATCTAGGAGCCCTAATCCGTAGTTTGATGAGGCTTCTATCTGCCCTAGCCGCAGTCCAAGAAGGAGGTTCCAACCACTCCAAACAAGGTCTCAAGTTGCTGTCATAATGCCACATTGCTGTAGGTGACAATGTGGCCTAATTGAGGACTGTCTGGGCATGATGGTGATGATTCTTGAGCTTGATTTGAAGGGAAGAAGAATCTGCTATAAGGAGGAGCTAGAGGCTGCTAAGTAAGTGCTGTTTGGATCATTGTTTGGTGGGTCTATAGTTGCAGTCCACTACTGGGCTAGGCCGCAGGCCATAGCCAGCAATTGGAGACCTTTTTAGGAGCTGCATTCATAAGGTAAGCGGTCATATAATGCAACGTTTCATTGGAGGACTGTATGAAGGCCTGTCACTGTCTGTAGGTGGACTGTGGGGTGTATTGTAGGTGCTGTAGCACTTTGATCTTGTGCCCTAAACAGAGATCAGGTTTGCCAAGATATGCTTCAGTCCTTTCAGCATACACAAGCTGCCAGATGGGCAGCCTTGACATGATCAGTAAAGCAACAAAGGAGGAAGAGCATTATAGAAGGAAAGCTTCAGTGTTTTGGGAAATTGGTTGAGCTGCTCTAGGTCTATCATCTGCTGCATTGTGTCATCTTCATGGTGAAGATCTCTGATGTCTGATTTTGGCAAGTCAAAGTGTTGACTTCAAATGAATATGTACTATCTCTCTCTCTGCTGAACTATTGAAGAATATAAGAAGATTTGATCAAGGGTTTCCCCACATTGGGGTTTGTCCCTGGCTAGTGCCACATCTTGTGTCCTCTTGTGTTGGCTTGTTTTTTGATGTTTATGTTTGTGTTCTATCTGCACTTTACTATCATGCTGATGTGATTGCTAATCTGGAATTGATATTGAGCTAATATGGAAAAATTGAGGTAAATTGCTCTTAGCATAGAACATAACTAAATTAACATAATCAAACTTTAGCCCTACGCTCAACTGCGGTCAACTTGCACATGTGGGCCTGCGGTCAAATTTGCATTCAAATCCTCACATACAACCTAGTCAAAGGTCAATCAAGCTGCGGTCAACTAGTAAAAAAACTGCTGTCAAACTTCAGTCAAACTCAGTCATGTAGCTGGGTCAACTCGTCACACGTGCGGCCTCCATGAGAGATAGAAAGGTAAAGAAAAAGATGAATGAACATATTTCTCCTTTAACTGAAATTTCTCCTCCACTAAAAAAGATCAATGGGCTTGCTATGCTGATGATTTGCCTCTGACATGCTTGTCTATTTAAATTTTATATAGAGCTTTAATGTTGAGTAGAGACCCATCAAGGTGGCTTCTCATCACAAGAAACCCCTTCACTGATGGGTTTTGCCCTGGCTGAGTACCTACATGTTGTGTCTGTTGTTCTTGTGGTCTTCATATACATATAATTTGGTAATTGGTTGGTGAAAGATAAACTAATAAAGAAGTAAAAGGAGGCAACATAATTCACAAGTAATTATCAAGAAAGAGGAATCAAACCCTAATTCCTATAAGCATTGATATCTCAACAAAGGCAACGTTATGAACGTAAATATATATGCTAAAAAATAATTTAGAACTTATTCTTAATGAAGGGACATATGGAAGGACATGTCCCGACTCCCAACTAATAGACATGAGTATTATGGAAGGGCATTCCTACCTAATATTTATATGGGGTCCATCATTGTACAATCAATCATCATATCATTTTTTACTCAACACACACATATTCATCCTGATGGATACATTTGTATTCTAGATATTCCGAATATTTTGTGTTAGCAAACTTCGTTCTGTTCAATATTGTTTTTTAATACTGATGTGAAGTTATGATGGCAACCCTAACATTCTATAGTTGATGTTGGGGTGAGCTAGCATTGGTAGCCATCAACTAATATATTAGCTATGTTGCATGGGGACCCATGCCTGCCAAAAAATCTCTTGTACTCGACGTTCCAACATTTAGGGACTTTTACAAGGGTTGGGAATGTCCCCAATTTTTGGGGGATGTCACAGGGGACTTTTGGACTTCCAAGCTGTTCTCAATTTGTCTTGGAAAGATGTTGGGGACTTTTCAGGTACCGTTCCACCAACCCCAAGATAAAAATGATAAGTCTGACCTGATTTTAACTGGGTTTGCTCTGCTGTTTGAATGGCTTTTCTTGCTGTTCTGAATGAGCTTTTACTGTGAAAAAGTTGTTTATGCTAACTTCCAAAGATAACCGTTAAAAATACTCATGTTCAATCTTGGCATTTATTATCTCCTCCATCTGTCACTTAATTGTCTAAAGCAATTACCTATGTCGCATGAGGACTTGTCCTCGCCAAAAAATTCCTCGTACTCAACGCTCCGGCATTCCAGGGATCATTAGAGGGGTTGGGAATGTCCCCCATTTTTTGGGGATGTCATCGAGGACTTGGGCACTTCAACACCATTTCCAATCCTTCCTGGGCAGATTTTGGGGACTTTTCAGGTATTGTTCCACTGTCCCCAAGGAGAAAATGATACATCTGACCTGATTTTTACTGGATTTGCTTTGCTGTTTGGATGGATTTTCTTGCTGTTTTGGATGAGATTTTACTGTGAAAAAGCTGTTGTTTATGCTACCTTCCAAAGATAACTACTAAAAATTGTTGATTTTTAATGTCCCTTGGACAAGTGGTTTCCCATGGGTTAGTCTACCTAGGGAAAAGTGTCCAAAATAATTATTTTCCTAAGTGTGATTTTATAAAGTGAAAGTGACTTTATAAGTGGTAAAGTCAATGTTAAATTATAAAGCGAAAAATGACTTTAGACATAAAGTACAATGTGGGTACTTTATTTAATGGGTGAGTTAAAAAATAGAAAGTGAGAATTAAATGCACATTTATTCTCATCCCTTGATCTAAATGAATCTGAGCCATTAGATCTTAGGGTTGCCCAAAAGTCATTTAGGGAAACAAAAGGGGGAAATAAAAGAGAGACTGCATTTATTCTTCATGAGCAGATTGGAAAAAGGAGGCTGAGAGCTCGAAAAAAGTTCTGAAGGATAAATTTGTTGCAGCAAGTTGAAGGAGTGACCTCTAGGCAAAGCTAGCCATGGAAATCGAGGCATAGAGGACAATAGAAGGTATAGTACGAACAACATTTAATGCAGTGCGCTGGATGCTGTTTGAGAGAATTTTTTGTTTGAATTTTTTTTTCGTACAACCCGTATAGCAGTACAGTAGTCCGTACAGTCGTATCTGTGTAGTACATATTTTCAGCTTCAAGTGGGCATGGAAATCAAGGCAAAGTGGGCATGGTTTTCAAGGAGTTTTGGGCTGAAGAGATAAGTTGTATTTTGTTGTTTTGTTATGTTTGCAAATGTATTTTTCTTGAACTTGAAAGATAACTAAATTTGAAGAGCTCTCTAACAGTTTTCCCCGGAGAAGATTGAAGGGGTTTTGCCTGGGTCTAAGTTGACCAAAAATTTGTGTGTATTTTTATGTGTGTTGCTGGTCTGTTTATGTCCATATTTATTTTCAGCATGTGTTGACAATCCCATGTGTTTTAATCTGAAAATTTCATTTCCAGAATTCTATACGTTGAATGTATGTTTATGGGTAAGGGCATTTAACTGAATGAGAGTGATAAGGTGAAATTAAAACTAGGTTGGATTGCAGGAAACATTTTAGTCATCAAATTTCAACAAAAATGCTCATGTTCAATGTTGGCATTTACTCCTTTCTCTATCACTCCACTATCTAAAGCAATTACCCTCAGTGCTGGACTTAAGGCTATAATTACTGTTGCTTAAAAACATCTCTTTAGAAATAATTAAGAAGTCCGCCAACCTTGACTTCCTCTGGTGTGAATCAGGGACATAGGTATTGTTGATGAAAACCTTCTAGTTCTGTCCTGCCATATTTGAATCTATTCCTGTGTGGCACATTTAACAAGTTTTTAAAACCACTCCTATTCCTATAGCAAAGTTGTTGAACTATGTTTAGCACTGTTTGCAAGGAATTATTAAGTTGTTGCTTTGCTGTGTGCTGTCCAAGCAGTGACATATTTTTTCCATCAAACAATGAAGGTTGTATGGGTGCTTATTTGTGAATACAATCTCTGATGTGAAGTAAAGGCTACCGACAATGACTCATTTCAATGCATTTAAGGCTGATGTTTCCATAACTGTTCTTTGCACTTACTTTGTCCAAGAATAATGACCAGGATTCAAGACTGATTTACATGTCAGACCAATTTAAAGAAACCACACTATGTTTAAGGCTCCAACATTTTGCAACTTTGCTAACTATGCCAAGGAAGTTGGATTTGTTTAATTTGGCCATACTAGTAGCAGTGACTGTAAGAAAGGCCCTTTTTGCTTTCACAGGATTAGGAAAATATCTGGTGGGGTTTACCAATCAAACTTGGCAAACCGAACAATAGAGAGTGTTGATTTAGGTGTTGAGATTGACAATATTAGGAATTTGATCCAAGGTTTGATTTTGACAAAATCAGCATGCTTTCCAATTGAGATAATAAGGTGAATTGGTTTACATGCAAGAATGTTAAACAAGAATAGTAAAACCGAATCTGCTTTTGGATTTGACCAAAAATAACAAGCAAGACAACTAGCTCTAGTAATTCAACCCAATTTTTTGATTTGACATTTATGGCAAGACAAATTAGGTTTTTGAAATGTCAAACTAGTAAAGATTTAGTGATTTAATGCTAGGCCATTTGGACTGTCATATAGATGGATGCCCTCCAACTAACTACCATGTGTCACATTAGGAGAATAGCTCACTTGCTCAATACTGCTCTTGACTTATCATCCTTCAACTAGAAGCTTCAACTTGAATATTAGATTTAGGATTTTGTATTTGGTTTTGTAGTTATTAATATGAATTTCGGATTTCTTAGCTAGTGCATTGTTTATAATTTTATTGCAATGATGTATTTATTATTTATGATTATGCACATGGTGAATATATATATATATATATATTATATTATATATATATATATATATATCCCAATTTCCGTACCATGTAAAATTTGAGGGTACGCTCTAGCCGTATCTGAAACTCGCTCCCCTCTGCCTCCCCTCCCCCTCCAAATGCAGTGCAACATAGTATATTAGATGAGTGATGGTGGATATGGTAAGTTGGTAGAGGCACATAATATTGAGCCAAGAACACAAGAGAATGGCGATAAATGTCCAATGGTGATAACCGTGTGAGTTTTGGTTATGTGGGATGTTTGCTGTTGGCCTGTATATTGTTCCCTTACTTGAGGTATATGGTAGAGTACATTTGTCACCAGTTGCTTGTAGAATTGTGTAAGTGGCATATTAACATCTCTTATTCTGTCTGTAATGAAGTGCTGAAGTTATTTTAGAACCTTCTACAGTAATTGGCAGGAAAAAGTAATTAACAGTTTTGAACACAAGTTTTGTATTTGTTCTGAAATCTATATAAAAAGTCAGAGAAAAAAGGCTAGGAACTGCTGCCAGTTTCTAGTAACTGTCAAGAAATAGCCCAAATTGTTTCTAGGAACTACTGAGCATTCCGGAAATGTTTTTGGGGTCTATGAACTTTTTGAAACTGTAAATGCTTTTGTTGCCTGCCAGAAAAAGTATCTTCCATAAACAATATGCTTATACTCCTGAAGTTTTTGATGTGTTTCATGTTCGAACTTGAAATTTCTTACATAGGGCTTTTCCCAGTTTGGAACTAATTTTTTGTCCCTAGTTTGACATTTTGAGTAGCATTGATTATATTTTATGTCTAATACCCGGTGATCTGTCTGTCACTAATGGCTGTCTAATGTGTTAAGTATGCTTTGAAAAGTTATGTGTGTGTTGCGGTGTTTATATAGAAGGATGGTTGTCTCTAACTATACGTACCTTTTAGTTTCAAGGTTGCAGAAGTTAGAATGTGCACTATTTTAAAGTATGTCAATCTGTCTTCTAATAGTGTTAAACTACGGATTTGTTAGAATGGGGAATTGGTAACAAAGGGTCAGTAGTGTTTTACTGGATCACAATCTATTCGTGAGGCATTTCTACATAAATGACAAAGAATCAACACTATGGAATATTTTTTCTAGGCAAGCAATGAAATACTTAAAACTTGATAGAAGGAAGATCAATCACTCTTTTGATGTAATTTCAAGCTATGGACTAACATGTCAGTGTGCTGCATCATTAAGAATTTCTCTTTCTCTAGGGCTACTAACTGTAAAAATATGAAAATGATATGCAGGGAGAAGGTATGACTAGTATTGAACCAGCAGCTGGAAGTATTAATGATGTTTGTGTAATTCACAACAGTGGACTAATGTTTATGGCACTGGAGTCCACTCAAATTCCTTCCTATTTTATCCCTTCTTTGGGACCTGCTCCAAAGTGGTGTTCTTACCTTGAGAACTTGACGGTATGGTTAACTAGTGAAACTATAGATTGAATATATAACTACTGTTCACTGTGCATTACATACAGGTTACCTTTCAGTAGTAGTTTGGATGCATTTTCATTGCAGTAACCATGTAATATCCATTTGATTTTATCCACAACTTGCATTTCTTTCTTCTATTTGTAACCTGCTTGTTTTCTTATTTGTGACAGGAAGAGCTTGAGGAAGGGGCACAGACTACCATCTACGATGATTTCAAATTTGTCACAAAAGAAGACCTTGAACTCTTGAACTTGACAAATCTGATTGGCACCAACCTTTTAAGAGCCTATATGCATGGATTCTTCATAGATTATCGTCTTTACCTGAAGGTCTTCTATGCTATCTCACAACTATGCAGTTAAATTTTTTGCCTCAAGTACCATAAATCAAGTTTCATGTGTTACTTGAGCTCATAGTTTATTGACTGTAGTAACTAGTAGATTATGTTTATTATGGGCATGATCTGTTACTAGGTTCTTATTTTATAATATACTTTCAGAATAGAAAGATTTTATGTTAACTGGAATACCTTGCTATGCCTATCGTGTATGTCATCTTGTTGCATACAGCCTCTAATTGCTGGGGCTATTGCTAATCGTTTTTTGTCCATTAGCATTTGATTTCAATTTGGATTTTGTTGTTTCTGTGGCCTTGGTCAACTTAATTTTCTAGTCTCTACACTGCATGTTAATTTTTAGATGTCTGTGTTACAACTTTCCATGTTAAGGATGGCATTCCTATTAGGTTTATAAGATAATTAGATCTCTTCTAAGGGTTAACCAAGAGTCGAGTTAGTTAGCATGCTGTTCCTTATTCCTTGTTGGTTATTCAAGTTAATATGTGTCAAGAAAACACCAACTTTTGCATGAGATTATAAAATTCAAAAGAAAATCGGATTTATGCTTCTTCTAACAAATCTTTATTTATTTACATCATGAAATGTTTGCTTGCATCAGGCAAAATCCATGGCAGATCCATTTGCTTATGAAGCTTATAGGCAACAGCGCATACAAGAAAAGATTGAGGCTGGCCGTGCTGCTCGCATAACGGTATATTTTGTGTGTGTGTTATTTTTGCTTTCATGGTATCATGTTTACAGTGACACATTTGTTGATAAGTATTGGTTGACATACCTAAAACAAACAGAACTTTTGGCTTTTCTTAATATCAATTTCTTTCTATGTTTACGTAAAAGATGTTATTATGTCAATCTACACAGCAGGGGTTTTTTCTGTAGGCATATTATGTTCACTGGTTCGCTCCCTTTTGTCATCTGTGCTCATATTCATTGTTTTCCTTCAAGAAAATTGATGACTAACATTTTTTTTTCAACAGAAAAGGTATCCTGGAAATGCTAGATCTCATTAGATATGTACAAAGACATGCATTCATCTAGAAGAAAACATATCTTCTCGTTGACAAGGTCTAACAATTAGTAGCTTATTCTTCCCGTAGACAACTATCAATAATTTACTCTCTTGAACTGTTGCCTTAGACAACTATCAATAATATACTCTCTTGAACTTGTTTCCTTATGATGACATCATGTTGATTGAGATTCTTTTCTACTGTTCTTTTCATATGTCATTTTGATTGTTTTTGCTGAAAACAATAATGTGACATTAAATACTGCTCCCAGTTTTACAAGTCGCAAAATCTAGAATAATACTTGCATCTCTTTGTAATGTCCTCTTCAAATTGAAGGATTAATGAGGGATGAAATAGCCTATCCGACCCCGTAGGCTAAAGGGGTAAAAACCCAATTTTACCAATTTGGGTCAAAAGTTGGGTCAGCTAGGGCAAAATAACCCAAAACTAGGGGTTGCACCGACAACCACTCACATCTTGATGCCCATGGAAAAATATATAGATAGAGAGGAGTTGAGATCAAATCATCATCATCAACTGTGGATTGATTCATTTGATTTCATGAGCAAGAGATTTGACTCTTGAGGGATGCACCGGGCATAGCGCGGGGGTCACAAGTGGGTCGACAACCTTTGCTATTGGAGGGTTTGTGGGGAGGGGGGAGTGGGCTGGTAGCGCTCTTGTATAGGGTCCGAAGCAACATTCCAAGATTTTTTATTTTTATTTTAAGTGCGAACCCAATAATGGTTGGGAGGACCCAAGGATGGGGGGCAGACCTAAAGACGGTGGGTGTACCTACCCATGGTTTTGTGTATGGGGTTTGCACATGGTTTCAGGCATGATGGTTTTCTTCCTATGGTATTTTCTAGATCCAGTCAAGGGAACTATGATTATGTTCTAATCCAGGGTTAGTGGATTGGGATTTATGAATGCTTTGACATGTATATATATGTAATGTTTTGTAACACTGAAAGGAATATAATGAAAAACAAATCTAGTAGTCTCGATTTTGGGATCGAGGAGAAAATCTCTATGTATATTTGTTTTATATTCTTGCCACTATATATTTTTCTGTTTTAAGAATTCGTTTGCAGGTAATTTTTGTATAGGGTAAAAACTGCATTTGGTATTAGAGTTGTTTGGACTTCAAGGGGATGCCTTTTCTGCTGAGGAGTTTTGTTCGGGCCTGTGGTAGACCACTATTATAGTGGGATATCTACAGGGTCGATTTTTGCTGTGAAAGGAGATGGCGAATAGTGGAAAATAGAGATTGAAAAATTCAATGGACAAAGTTTTGAGCTGTGGAAGCTCAAGATGGAGGATCTGTTCGTGGATAGAGATCAATGGATCACTTTAGATGTAGGTACGACACCAATAGGAATGTCGACCGAAGACTGGGCAAAGTTAGATCAGAAGGTGAAGAGAACAATATGATTGTGTCTCTAACATTCCGTATTGTTGTATGTGTCAGGGGAAGCTATGTCGAAGGCTTTATGGGACAAGTTAGGGATTTTGTATCAATCTAAGTCTTTGCTAAACAAAATGTACTTATGGAAAAAGATGTATAACCTGAGGATGAAGGATGGAGACTCGCTGATAGAGAATCTGAACGCCTTTAATATTGTGGTAAGCCAGTTGTTATTTGTTGATATTAAACTTTCAGACGAAGATAAGTGCATCAATCTATTGTGTTCTCTACTAGACTCGTGGGATAGTTTGATTGTTGTTATAGGTAGCAATACAACTACCTTGAAGTTTGATGAAATAGTCTCATCCTTTTGTCGGAGGAGATGAGACGGAAAAATATGGAGAGCCACAATGGAGATGCCTTGTTGGTAAGAAGACGGTCCTAGAACAAAAACAAAAATAAGTCCTCAAGTGGGAGATCTAAAACTTGAGGGAGATCTAAATCTCTAGGAAAACCTAGAAAGGTATGTTGGAAATGCGGAAAAGAAGGGCACTACAAAAAGGACTATAAATCTAAAACTCTTGAGAAAGGAAAGGGATCTCTTGATGCTCCTTCTACAGAGGCGAAAACCACCTCAGATGAAGGTGGGGATGTGTACTTGGATTCTTCAAGTACACGTGTAGATCATGAGGCATGGTTGATTGACTCAAGCACAATATTCCACTTCACTCCCCATAGGGAGTGATTCTGCGAGTACGTGAAATATGATGGTGGTGATGTCTTCCTAGGGGATGACAAGAAGGACATAATCATGGGACGTGGAAAAGTCAAGCTAAAGTTGCAAGGTGGAAGGATTATAACACTTCTTGGTGTTCTGCATATTCCTGCATTGGCTAGAAATCTGATTTCTGTAAGCAAGATGGATGATGCTGGTGTAAAACCAATGTTCGAGAAAGATACATGCGAGATGGTTCAAGGAGCATTGTTATTGACGTGGGGAGTTCATATTGGAACTATGTACAAGCTTCTAGGTAACACTGTTATTGACGGGTGCAATAATTCTATGGTTCCTGAAAGTTGAGCAAAAAATCTAGTGGTTTCTGGAGAGAAGACTATGTTGTGGCATCAAACTCTTAGACATATTGGAGAGAAGGGCCTTCAAATATTGCATGGTAATCGTATAGTAGAATTTATAATTGCTCTTTGGATTTCGATTTTTGTGAACATTGTGTATATGGGAGACAGAATCGGGTGAGTTTCCCCTCTAGTGCTAAGAGGGCGAAAGGGATATTAGAGCTTGTGCATAGTGATGTGTTTGGACCTGTTTCGATTCCATCTCTGGGTAAATCTGTGTACTATATATCATTTATAGATGAGTTCTCGAGGAATACAGGGATATATTTCCTTAGGAAGAAATCTGAAGTCTTTGACAAGTTTAAATAATTTAAGGCTTTGGTGGAAAATCAAATAGAGAAGAAGATCAAGGTGTTGAGGACAGATAATGGTGGAGAATTCTGTAAGAAGGAATTTGAAGATTTTTGTAAGAAGTGTGGTATAGCATGACAAAAGACTACTCCATACATACCTCAACAAAATGGAGTTGTAGAAAGAATGAACAGGGCATTGATGGAAAATGCAAGCAACAGCTCATTGGTGCTGGTTTTGGACATGAATTTTGGGTAGAGGTAGTGGAGACTGAATGTTATCTGTTTAACAGATCACCTTCATTAGCGTTGGAGGATATGATTCCACATGAGGTATGGATTGGTAAGAAACCCTGTCTCTCACATCTTAAGGTATTTGGCTGTGATGGATAGTATATCTGAAAGGTCCATCTTTATTGTGTATAAGGATGGTTTAAAAGGTTATAAGATTTCAAACCCAAAAACAAAGAAGGTTGTGTACAACCAAGATGTGGTGTTTGGAGAAGTGAAAAATGTTATTAAACTTGAAGTCCTACCAAAGGAACTTGAAAAGATAGAGTTTGAACTGAAGGAGGAAGAATTAGACTCTACAACAGAACAATAATCAGAAGAAGAAGAGCCACACACTCTAGTTTTGATAAGATTAGTTCAAGAGAGAAGACAAACAAAGAGGTATAATCCACATGCTTTCTGTTAAAATTTTGCTTTATCTGTTACTGATGATGAGCCTTGAATTGTTAGGGAAGAAGTGGATTCAGTGGATGGAAAGCTCTGGAAAGAGGCCATGGTTGATGAGATGGCATCTTTGGACAAAAATGAGGCTTGGGATCTAGTGGAGTTGTCGGCTGGAAGGAAACACATCAGCAACAAATGGGTGTTCAAGAAGAAGATGAATGCAAAAGGCAAGGTGGGGAAATACAAAGCTTGGTTGGTAGAAAAAAGTTATTCCTAGGTGTCGAGAATTGATTTTGGTGATATTTTTTCTCCTATTGCAAAGTTAGCTTCTATTAGATTACTTATATCTATTGCCGCTGCTTTTGATTTTGGGGTTGAAGAGATGGTTGTGAAGACAACATTTTTTCATGGGGATTTGGAAGAAGAAACCTACATGAGGCCACCAGAAAGCTTTGTGGTGAAGGGTAAGAAAGAACTGGTATGCAGGTTAAAAAGGTCTCTGTATGGATTAAAACAAGCGCCAAGGATGTTGTATCAAAAATTTGATACATATATACTAGGACTTGGCTTCATTAGGAGCAAAGCAGATCACTCTGTGTATTTTAAATTAATTGGTGACTCTGTTATTAATTTGGTATTATATGTCGATGATATGTCGTTGATTGGAAATGACAAAGAAATTATCTAGGATTTGAAGACCCAGTTGTCCGCCAAATTTGACATGAAGCATCTTGGTGCTGCAAAGTTCA
This sequence comes from Pinus taeda, assembly GCA_000404065.3. Taxonomy (NCBI): domain Eukaryota; kingdom Viridiplantae; phylum Streptophyta; class Pinopsida; order Pinales; family Pinaceae; genus Pinus; species Pinus taeda. The sequence continues at coordinate 310,008 of APFE030842482.1, read as the reverse complement.
AACTATAATTTGGGCATGGAAATTAAACGAGATCAGGCAAAGAGAAAGCTCTGGTTAAACTGGAAAAAGTATGTTGAGACAATATTGGAGAGGTTTAATATGCATGTGGAGTGGTTAAATTGTTTACTCACGATCAAAATGCTCAAATACATTGATGTTAATTTTTTATTCAGATAAAGGATGATTGTTTACGAGGCTATGGCAGTTCTCCTTTATAGGATTTGAATGGCCATGAGCCCAAAAGACACGTTCCTTTGGACTAATGCCTCCTCAAAATTAATTGAACAACCTAACTTAATTCAAATTATTAACTTAATTATTAATTTATATTTATCGATTAATATTTTTTCATGTCATTATATATATAGTTATGAAATATTTAATTCATAACATTGTCTCTCCTTTAAAAATGCTTTGTCCTAAAAGTAGAGGCAATGTTGGGTGTTGCTGAAGAAAACATTTTGTCTCCCATAATGAGTCTTCCTCTGGTAGTTTCTTCCATATGATGAGGTACTCCTTAATAGTCTTAGGTCGTAATACCTTCTCTCTGGTCGCGAGGATACCTTCAGGTTCTAAGATGATTCCTCCTTCTTCACCACTCTCGGGTTTCTCTGTTTGAGTTGTTCGATTTTTCCCCAGTTCTTTTTTGAGTCTTGATACATGGAATTGTTGTGGATTCAACAGTTGTCTGGTAGCTTCAGTCCATAAGCCATACTACCTATTTTTTTGATTATTTGGTTTGGTCCATAATATTTAGGTGATAGCTTATTTTTCCCTTGTTGTTTTAATGATAATTGCTTATAGGGCTGAAGTCTAACAAAGGCCCAATCTCCTTCTTCCAACTCTTTTTCGTTGCGATGTTGGTTGACTTGTTGTTTCATTCTATTATGTGTCATTGTTAGATTTTTTTTTTAACAAGTTAATAATTCTTTGGTTTTTTTCTAAGTGGTCCTTTACTGCTTGTACCTTATAATTGAGTAGCGCGAAATCCTTCAACCTGGGTGGTTCATAGCTATATAGGGCTTGGAAAGGCATCATTTTAGCTGAAGTATTATAGGTGGTGTTTTACCACCATTCTGCTAGGTGTAACCATCGAGACCATTTTTTTTGTTTGTAGGTGACGAAACAACGAAGATATGTTTCCAAACATTTATTTACAACTTCAGTTTTAACATTTGTCTGGGGGTGATAAGCTGAACTCATGTTGAGAGATATTCTTGCTTGGTGGCAAAAATCTTTCCAAAAATTGCCCTTAAATTTTGCGTCTCTATCACTGACAATAACCTTGGGAAAACCATGTAGTTTGTAAATGTTTTTACAAAACACCTTCGCAAATTGCTTAGTTGTGTCAGTTTTTTTTATTGCCACCAAGTGGGCATATTTAGTGAGTTTGTCGACTACGACAAATATCTTGTCCTTACCCTCAAACATAGGTAATCCTTCAATGAAATCCATTCTGATTTCCTCCCATTTTGATCTGGAATATGTAATGGGTGTAGTAAAACAGGGGTTGGGATATTTTCACTCTTATATATCTTACAAACATCACATTCCGCGACATATTTTTGGACTCCCTTACTCATCCCTTCCATTAGAATGATTGCCAAATGTTGTAGTAAGTTTTGAAGAATCCGACATGCCCAACTGCAGGAGAACTGTGAGATTCCTTTAGAATATTCATTCAAAATTTGCATATTGACTGATATTTTCAATCATAGAACCACAATCCAAATCCTTGGCATACTCAACTCGTATTTCATCTAACTACTCAGGAACAACTACCAAGGTGGCACATGTTGTGTTTTCATCATCCTTACTTGAGAGTGCATCAGCTACAACATTATCCCTTCCCTTTTTGTGCAGTGTTTCTAGGTCGAATGCTGAAAGTATCTCCATCCACTTTTGTTGTTCTATTGACAATATTTTTTGTTGAAGTAGAAATTGAAGACTATTGTGATCAGTTTGGTTGAGAATTTACTTCTGAGTAGGTACTGTCGCCATTTAGTTAAAGCATGTATGATGGCAAACATCTCCTTTTCGTAAGTTGATTTCAAGCTTTCTCGTTTGTTAAACTTCCTGCTCTTGAAGGCTATAGGGTGGTTGTTTTGCATTAATATTGCCCCAATTCCAAACCCCGAAGGATCACATTCGACTATAAATAGTTTGGAGAAGTCTGGAGTTGCCAGTACTGGTGTGGTTGACATCACTTCTTTTAGATTTTCAAAGCATTCTTTTGCCTGGTTATTACATTGAAAAGCGTTCTTTTTTAACAAGTTGGTTAGGGACGCCGTCAAATGTGCATAGTTTTTAATGAACCTTCGGTAATACCGGATTAACCCTAGAAATCCTCTTAGTTTTGATATGTTCTTGGGTTTGGGCCATTCTTTAATTGCTTTGATTTTGTTGGGGTCCACCTTGACTCCTTCCCTGGATATAATGTGTCCTAGGTATTCAACTTGCTTTTTCCCAAAGATTCATTTTGATAACTTGGCGTAAAATCGATTCTTCTCTAGTACAGACAGTACTTCCTCTCGATGCTTGAGGTGCTCCTTCCATGTCTTACGGTAAATGAGAATATCATTGAAAAAGACTAACCCAAATTTTCTTAAGTATGGGTGGAAAAGTTCGCTTATGTTTGTGCCTGGAAGGTGGCTGGCACATTTGTTAACCCAAATGGCATAACCTTAAACTCACAATGCCCTTTGTGAGTTCTAAATGCAATCTTTTCGACATCTTCTAATTTCACTCAAATTTGATAGTAATCTGATCTCAAATCTAATTTTGAGAAATACTCTGCACCATGGAGTTCGTCCAACATTTCATTAATGAATGGAATAAAAAATTTGTGTTTAATAGTAATTTTGTTTAATCCCTGTAATTTAAACACAACCAGAAAGATCCATCTTTCTTTCTGACCAATACCACTGGTGCAGTGTATGGACTTCTACTTTTCGAAATGACTCCATGCTTTAGCAGATGTTGTATTAATCGTTCTATTTTTGTTTTATGATGACGGAGATAGCGATATGGCTTTACATTTACTGGTGTTGGATCTAGTTTGACTTCAATGATGTGTTCAATTTTCCTTTCAGGGGGCAATTTCATCTCTAGATCTTGGAAAACCTTTTCATATTTCTGGATTGTGGATGAAACTTCAGATTGTTGGTGAACCCCTTCCATTGATAATAACTTTAACTATTGACATTGTGCAACAAATACTGGCGCTCCCTTGTGAATAAGCTTTTTCATTTGCTAAGCAAAATGATTTTGGTAGGTGGGGCTTGGAACCCAAACAACTTATAGTTCCTTCCATGCATTTTGAACATAATGAACTATTTTTGGTGATATGCCGAAAACGTCCTTAGTGTTTGCAACCATTGTACTCCTAAGACAACGTCTGCTCCTCCTAAAGGGACTGTATAAAAACTGGACTCCATTTTGTATTCATGTTGCATTTTAACTTTATGGCACTTTCCTACTCCATCTATTCGTTTTCTATTTGCCACCATAACTTTTAAATCCATTACGGGGTAGGCAAAAATGTTCAATCTTTTTGCGACATTGACATCTATAGAGTTGTGTGTACTTCTTGAATCTATTAAAACAATAACGTTTTGTTTTTTGATATGTCCTTTAAGCTTCAGTGTTTGTGGTTGAGCTATCCCTGTGATGGTTGCCAGAGACATTCGTGGCATATCTTCTTCTAGGCTTGGATTAGGGGTCTCATAAACTTCATTGTTCTCTTCATCGAAGCTCTCTTTTGAAGATTCTTCTTATTGTTATGCTTCGTAGTTGTAAAGTTTTTGCGTAGTGCATCTGTACCTTGGGGAATATTTATCTCTACATGTCCAACACTTGCCACCCCTTTTTCTTTCAACATTAAACTATTGTTTTCTGCATTGTGCATTGGCGGTGGAACATACTTACCAGCGTTTTTTGAAGATGATTTACTTCGCAGTTCACTTCCCCTTGGAGTAGTTGTTTAATTTTCCATGACTGGCACATGGCGCTTTATGGAGTTTATATTTCCGCTCAATAATTATTGTTGCATGTCTAGCATCTTGAATGGTTTGGGGTTTATATAATTTTAATCTCTCCTGAATATAATCCCTAAGGCCACAACAATACATTTTTAACAACGCTTCGTTTGAGAATCTCCTTGCCTTATAGCTAATACTTCCTATTCGTGGGTGTATTCGCTCACTGAACTTTTATGTTTGAGGTGAATGATTTTTTCATAAACATCATCTTCTTCTTCGTCATGAAACCCTTTTAGCAGGGCATTTTTAAAATTTTCCCAATTGAACGAGCGAGCTCCATATTTGTTAGACCACCATAGGAACCAATCATATGCTTCCGCTTCCAGATTGTTGGATGCGGTCATGACCTTGTCTTGTTCACCTGGTGGGTTTGCTTCGAAAATGGCGTCCATTTTATTTACCCATACAATGGTGCTTTTATGGTCCTTACCATCGTACTTAGGTAATTCTCTTTTAATTTCCAGGTAGTCTCTGTCGGGGAACTTTGTATGGTACTGAATTTCTTCAAACTGTTTATGTGGTACTCGTGGATTTTTGTGCATCGATGGAAATTCATGACTTGGAAAAATTCTGCCTTTCGGAGTCTTTGGACTTTGCGTAGCAGAGGGATTAAAAGGTGGATTGGCTCCTCCTATAAACTGGCTCATCATGCTTGTTTATTTCTATGATATTCTCTGCCATTTTGTCTTGGCTCTTCCCAAATTCATCTTGCTTTTTTTCGACATAGTCAAGGCGCTTGCGCGTTTTGTCTAGTTCTTCTTGAAATTTCTTCGAATTGTCATCATTATTACTGCTTCCCATTTTGTTCTTCTTTTTCCTCGTAGACTCAATTTTTTTTAGTAATTAAATTATTGTTATATATATATATATAATATATATATATATATTATATATAATATACACCACCACAACACTACATACATATATATTTTTTGATAAATATATTAATTAAAACTTATTAAATTTATATAATATCGTTTATATTAAATGAATTTACTAAAACAATATTAAAATATTATAATATAGTTTCAAGCAATATCAGACGCAAAAAAAAGGTGATTTTTTTGTTCAAAAAAGACGTGATTTGAATGGGTTACGATGGACAGACACGATGGGTCATGCTATTGACCAACATCGATTAAACATGGACCGAAGATACAATGTCGTTGAGCAACAAACAATCATTAATGGAACAATCAAGGATAGTTTGTGGCCAATGGAGGAACAACGCGACCAAGGTTTGGTGGACGTGGACAACATAGTGCATGTGGATAGTGCACCAGAACAGTCACCAATGGAACAATCAAAGACTGTTTGCGGACAAATGGAGGGACAGTGCCACGAAGGGGTGGTGGACAGCAAGCTTAGAGGGTCGGTGGACGACAGGTGGAAAGGGCGTTGAGCAACGTAGGGAAAGCTCGGGATTCTGGTTAATTCTCTGCTCGAGGAGTCTCCAAATAGAACACATAGGGAGCGAGTGGCTCTGATACTAGTGGAGTGGTTAAATTGTTTACTCACGATCAAAATGCTTAGATACATTGATGTTTATTAACATATTCATATAAATTTTTATTCAGATAAAGGATGATTGCTGACAAGGCTATGGTGATTCACCTTTATAGGAGTTGACTGGCCATGGGCCCAAAAGACACGTCCCTTTGGATTGATGCCTCTTCAAAATTGATTGAACAACCTAACTTAATTCAAATTATTAACTTAATTATTAATTTTTTATTTATTTATTAATATTTTGTCATGTCATTATATATATAGTTATGAAATATTTAATTCATAACAAGGTAGTAAACTGGTTAAGATATCTGTTCCTGTAGGTGTAAAGCTGTCTACTGAACAGTGTCACAAGACATAGGAAGAGGAAGAGGACATGTCTCATGTTCCATATGCAAGTTCAGTTGTTAGCCTGGTTAATGCAATGGTTTGTACTAGACTAGACATTGCACATGCAGTGGGAGCATTGAGCAGGTTTATGTCAAAACCAGGGAATGAGCATTGGACAACAATGAAGCGAGTTTTCAGGTATTTGCGTGGCACTAGTGATTATGGTTTGTGATACCAGAAAGGACTAGGATTGGACAAAGTTTTGGACATACAAGCTTTTTTGATGCAGATTGGGTTGGAGATTTGGATCAGAGAAGATCTACAAGTGGGTAGGCATTTAACCTATTTGGAGTAGTCAGTTGGATGAGCAAGAGACAATCTGTAGTGGCACTTTCAACTACATAGGTTGAATACATGACAACTGCTCGTGCAAACAAAGAAGTAGTTTGGTTGCAGAGATTGTGTTCAAGTATGGGGTTGGTACAAAGAGCTATAAGGATAGATTGTGACAGCCAAAGTGCAATTTTCTTAGCAAAGAACCTTGCTTATCATTCAAAGACAAACCACATTGTTGTTCAATATCATTTTGTGAGGTATATGGTTGAGAACAAAAAGGTGTCGCTGGTACAAGTGGACACATTGAAGAATGTTGTAGATGCATTGACGAAGTCTGTGAGTATTGAGAAGTTTTCTTGATGTAGAGAAACAATGGGTGTTGCAAGTCTGAACCAATGACTAAGCTCTCCTGTGACCCCTTGTGTGGAAAGAAAACAAGTGGGAAAATGTTTGGTGTGTTATATTCTTTCCACGACTAGCTCCAAAGGTTGGGGGCAAAGCCAAAGATGGTGGGTGTACCTACCCATGGTTTTGTGCATGGTGTTTACACATGGTTTTGGGCATGATGGTTTTTTGCCCATGGTATTTTGTAGATCTGGTTAAGGGAACTATGGTTATGTTCTAATCCAGGGTTAGTGGATTAGGGTTTATGAATTCTTCGACATTTATATATATGTATTGTAACATTGAAAGGAATATATTGAAAAATGAATCTGGTAGTCCTAGTTTTGGGATCCAAGGGAAAATCTCTGTGTATATTTGTTTTATGTTCTCGCCATTATATATTTTTCTATTTTAAGAATTTGTTTGCAGGTAATTTCTGTACTGGGTTAAAACCTACATTGTTTTGGCAAAGGGTATTTCTTCATTATCAAGGAGCATCGAATTATCTCCAAAGCAACATCTGCGGCATGGTTCTAATACACCTTAAAGTTAGATGAGTATTTTTCTCTAAAACTAAGTCTGGACAGATTGGGCGATAGTTAGCCAGTTTTATGAGCATGCTACAACCCCAAGGCTGGTGCTCACCAATTCACTGATTTATTGAGGGAGAATTATAATTTTGTGCAGCGAATTATCTCGCCCTATCTAAGATCCATGTTTTTCCATTCTACAACAAAGCGCAAGTCGTCCTGAAATAGTTGTAAGCACTAAAATTACTCTTAGGCAGGATTCGAGAATATAGGAATGGAACCATATTTATTGAGGTTGAGCAAGACCCGTCTACATCCAAATTCGTGGTGCCTGTAACAAGTCGATCTTGATTGGTTAATTATTTGAAGCAAAGACCCACCAATTCAAAATCTCGAAGGAGGGTACCATCCTGTAACAAAACAATTGAGATTTGGTGGAAGCACAAAGGGCAGACCCAGAATATTGGAATCTGAATTTGAGGCATCTAGGTTTTTTTAAAGTAAATCCAAATTCTTGAAGGAGGGTGCTGAATTGCATCACAAGCAAAAAGGGAACTCTACAAAAGATCCAAAATTTGGCTGTAGACTAGAGACAATTCATTTAAGTGAAAGTCGCGTAGGAATTCTAGCTCATGGATTGGGCATATTTATGGTTAGGCTATCATCGCATTAGTTTGATTTATCACTATTGGACATGAATTTACTATTGTATGGATCTATACAATGGTTCTAGAATGATTATACAGTTGCGTGGATTTGTTGAACAATGACCTTGTACTGTTTGATTATTGCATTGTTGTGTGAAGAATTAAATTTATTGAGCAATAATATTGTTTTGTTGAGTTATCAGACAAGTGAACAACTAGTATTGTTTATTATAGTAATTGTATTATCAGAAGAAGAAACCTTATTGGAACCCTAGTTCCCTATGAAACCCTAGTGCAAAATTGCCCTAGGATATTATAGTGGTATCAAAGTGCAAGCATCCTTCCAGCTTGTGATTTCATGAGCCTTGTATGCTTCCAACAGACGCCAACAATGTCACAGTAAGAAAGAGAAGGAACAAACATCGTTCAACCATGGGAGAAAGAGCAGGGCAAGGAGAATAGGATCCTTGCATCTTGTTAAATGTAGTACTCTAGGGGCAACAACAAATGACATGCATATTACTGCGAGGACAACAACAACGACAACAATTGATCTAATGGAAATGGGATATAGTTCAAGTATTAGCTCAAGGACAACACCAATTCAATTAGCTAATGGCTCAACAGTGGGGTAACTTAAACATTGTAGGCAACAACAAGACCACCACTGAAGTTTGCAGAAACCATAGTCCTGGTCCTCTTGTCCACACTAACACTAGGGCAACCAACAACAAAAATACCAAGTTGTTACTTTCTTAATTTATAAATAATCAAGCAACAACAATTCTAGACTCTAGAAGCAAAAAGGCCAAATAAACTCTTTGATGAGTATTTTCGGGAGTATGTAGCATTGGAAGAGAACACTCAAGGAACCCTTACCTTTTTAGAATACAACAATATTAGATTCCAAATTGGACCCACAACAAAATTTTGATCTAATGCGCAAGGTAAGTAAACTTTCTCTCCCCTTAGTTGATGGATCATCTAAATGTTCAAGAAGGGTTGGGTTGCAAAATTTGGATTCCTATTTTAGACTCAAACCTATGTTAGAAGCAAACATCATCCAATTCACAACACTACACTAAGAAGGAGACACACTTGATTGGTGGTATCCTTGACTCGTCAGTTTGGGGCATGCAAGCATCACCTATGTACACTTTTACGTGAAGGCTCATAAATATATTGATCAAAAGAACCCATACATACACTTCAGAGAATTGGCGCAACTCAAACAATCTAGATCACACTAAGAATTTATTGTGGAATTTGAACGAATCGCAATAATGGTGACACACATATCAAAAGAACGATTAGTCATGCTTTCACTGAGGAACTCGCCGAACCCCTACAAGGCTGGTTCAACACATTCAATCCTGCAACCCTTCAAGATGCCATCAAGAAGAATCAAGACATGGGAAATGCAACAACTAAAGCTAAGGCTCCATTCAAGCCTCCCATCCCTTAGAAAGATAAGGAGAAGAAGCCCTTTCAAAGAGACTAGTTGAATGAGGAAACTTGAAGCGAACTAAGTCAGAAGAAGTTTTGCTTCAATTTCAAGGAACCATGGGAATCAAAACATCACTGCTTAGGCAAGGGGAAGATTCACTACATTGAAGTGGTCATTAGCGACGAGGATGAAGGAGAAGAACCCACAACAAATGATAAAGAACCTGCTCCTAATGTCGAGCCTAACAACCCCATGGGAGAACCAACACAGGAGGAAACTAAAAAGGAGGAAAAGCCCAATGAGGAGAAGGCGACTTGACCATAGGTTAAAATTGCTACTCAGTTAGGAACCTCTAGACATTATGCCTTCAGTATCAAGGGGGTTGTCAAAGGACAATGCTTCATATCATTGATTAATGGGGGAGCTACACACAATTTGAGGGTACTCCAACGCGTCGCCCTTGTGTGTCTCCCTGCATCTACGTCCCCCCGTCCCAGAGCCTTGGTGGAACATTGAAAATATGTTGCTGAGCTTCTTGAAAGATTTGCTATGGTAGAATGTAGGTGCTGTTAGAAAATCAGAAAGGCAGAAAGATTTTTTTTTTATTGATAATTTCTTGTGATATTCTTATGTTTTCTTATGCTCTGCTTTTATCTTTGATTCATCAAGCAATTACCAGAACAATAACACAAAGATGACAAACGCCAAATGAAGGTGGACAACCAAGGCAAAACCCCTATCTAGGGGAAAACCCAGTCAACAACTCTTCCTTAATAATTTCACGAGATGATTCAATATTTCTTGGACTAGACTCAAACTTCCTCCAACAACGAAGTCAACCCTTCCCTTCTGCACATGATAACCTTCCAACAACAACTTCAACTTATATGCAACGATATAACCTCGACCCAATAGTAGCCCAACAAAATCTTCGAGCTAGTAGTTAGCCCAACAAAACTTCGACCCAACGGTAACTTTGATCCAACAAAATCTTTGACGTCCTAGAAGTAACCCAACAAATCCACACGTGTGAGAGAGATGTTCCAAAAATTTGACCTTCCAGCAATTCTTCTCCTTCTTTTGCAACTTCACACTTTTTCTGCTCCTTCTCTTTGATATTGAACTTGTGTGTGAGATGTGTTCCAAATGAATCGAACTGCTTGTATATATACCCTTTTCTGGAGTTTGATTTACCCTCTTGTAGGCCGACTTGATTAGGTAGGTTGACTTGGTATGGAGGTGGCAAATGACTTATTTTACTCAATATTAATTCTTTTTACATGATTCAAAAGCCCAAGAAGGGTCTCTTTAAATGGACAATGACTCTAAGGACTCAGGAAAAATACCTAGAAGTCATTACTGGGGACATTGACCTAAAACATGATGACCCAAGCATGAAATCCATGCTTTAATAAGTCATAATAATAATAATTTCTTTTTCTTTCTTTTGATAAATACATTTCATTATGACTCAAATATAATTATGATGACTAAACTTAGTCACTTTCTTCAACACTCCCTCTTAACTAGGAAGGTATTCAAACATACATATACAAGTATATGGAAGATCTCAAAACACATGAACCATGAAGAGTTTAGGCACTTCTGGTGCCACAGACTAGATTCCTGACCAAGGTAATCTATCCAGGTGGGACTAAGATGGACTAAAGCTTTCAGAGTCTCTAGGTACCATTAGGCTTACTTGCTAACCATGAACCTAGGGAACTAGGTGCGTAATGCAAGGTCAAAGCTCTATGACCAAAGCCACCCTCCTTACTACTCCAGGAACTAGACATCAACACATATGCCAACCAGATGTCCTCCCAGGCATTTTATGCACACAATGCCTCAACACATCAAATCTCTCTTGATAACCTCAAGCATGCTTTTCAAAAACTTCAAGAGATTTACCTGAACAATCACAACGCCAATCAGTACCAATATTTCAAATACTCATGAGTAAACACAAACCTTTGGGGTCTTCAGACATCTTGATGTTGCTTCACAATTTATCATAGTAGGACTTATAGGCTTCCCAACAAGTCTAGACAGAAGTTTCTTCAATCATATAACTTCCTTTCCTACTTCATATACAGCGACAATGGAATCATGCTTTCCTTCTTTCAGCAACACCTCAATATATGTTCTCTAATTTCTTCTTCAAGGTATCCATCATGACTATAATATGCCCTCCCTCTTAACTTTTGGGACTATGCTCTTTCCTTTATCCAGGCTCCCACTTAACTTAGGGATATCAAGTTCTTTCTATGACATCGGATAATCTTTCATGGCTTCCATCCTTCTTATTTGAGTCATCTAGAATCTAGATCATCATTCATATAACTTCCTTCATCATGCTTATTAATCAAATCAACTTTACTTATGAATATCTTCAGCCTCATGAAGATTATGCACCTACACAACTTTAAACAAGAAGTACAACCAAAATACATATATAGAAGCATGAATTTAACTTTATCAAAATCATACAATAATGGAAGCATTAGACTTTAGACATCGAATACCTAAACTTAGTTAGGTTCATAATCAACAAGGGAGACATACTTTTATACTTCAACCTCTTGCTCGGGTTATGAACCCTAGATCACATCAGTAACTCAAACAAGATATCAGTCTCATTATATCTAGATTCTCAATATTTCTTCTAGAGGTATGACATACTATAATATATTGCGAACCTTAGAAGCAATTTAAACAAGTACACTTACATTGCATCTAACAACTTTAGAATTTATATGTTAGGCTTCCACTAGGATTTGTTGAAGAATCTAGGGCATGTATAATTACATTGGTTCTTCGCTACATGATAACAATTTGTGAAGTGTTTAAACAATTTATCTTAGCTTGATGTTTACTTCATTATTAGCATGTGTATATTGACTTCATCAAACTGTTATAAAAACAAAAGAGACAAGAACACAAATGTTTGACTATCTGCCAGGGCCAAACCTCTCCCTCTTGGAGAGGAAAACCCATGCGTAAATTATTCTTATAGAGATTCCATTGACGAATACCAAGGTCCAAGACCATGACCCTTGACATAATCTGCCTTTCCAAGACCAAGCCATCAATCCTCTTACCCAAGCACCGCTGAGATCATCATCTTGCCACTCCTCCAGGTAGGTCACTGCTGCACCATGATTGCTTCATTAAGGTCTTCTTCACTGTTGTAGCCTTCATCGAGGTTATGATCTACAGAAACAAGATCATAACTAAAGTAGTGGCATGACTGGACATTAATCTAGATTGAGATAATCTTATACTATGATGAGATCCTTTCATCATCATGTTTAGTCACCAAGACCTTGACACTGCTTCTTTTCATTATGGCGAGGCTGCTCCTTCTCATTACATTGAAACTGAGATCACTGATCTACAAGATCAATATCCATCACTGCTCTTTGTAGCACGTCAAGGCTGTATCACATTTAATCAGAATGTTGTGGTAACCAATGAGATTGTATGTCTCTCCTCACATGTATGCCGAGGGTTTCTGCCATCATGGAAACTTACCGAGATAATATAGTTCTACACCATTGTAGTTGCTACCAATGTGATCTTTATTGAGCCAAGATAGGCTAAGGATAGTCCACCTATTGTGTATGCCGAGAATGAAATAGTGACATTACTTTCATTTTCATATGCCTAGATCTCATACAACCCTTCTCTATTCTTCCGAATTGATCTCCTTCAGATCATATATATGTCGAGAAGGGATAGGCCTTGGTTTTGCTGCTCCTTACACCCATCCGAGGAGACAGCTTAACCTTAGATCTATCTCATAGAGAATGCGGATAGCTTCTTACTGTGGCTCCTTGACTTTGACTGTGGCTCCTTAACCTTGACTGTGGCTTATTGCAGCTCCCTTCTCCATTGATTGCAGCTTACTACGACTCCTCTTCCTCCATTCGCTGTAGCTTACCCTTCACTGCGGCTCATCAAAGACATCCAAAATTTTATGTTTCATTTTTGTCTACCCTTCATGGGTATTTATAGTGGTCATCCATATATGTAAGCCGATCTTAACTCATGAACCAACATGTCCATTATTTCAAGCCAACCTGACATGTATTTATACATTTTATTTCATTTCTTTGTAGTTGACATGATCATTTCCTTATTGCCTTGCTTGCAGACTTTGGAGGGCTTGATTTGAGGCATTGATCTTGGTCTTGGAGGGCTGTTACACTAGTTGAAGACTTGTACACATTTGCATGGACTCATGACATGATTCTTTGACATAGAAATAAATTCTAAAGACATCAAGAAGTCTTTCACCTAATGACACCTCTTGCTCATGAAACCCATGCAACAAGATTACAAAGATAATTTATTCTCTTTTATTACATCAAATACAAAGATCATGTCATTATGAAGACTGAACCTAGTTACACTTTCTTCAACGGGATTTAATGCAAACCCTGGATTCCATGCATCAGAAGCTAAGCCTTCGATGACAACAATCAAAACCAATCACAACACAGTCTATGGTTTCAACTAAATGACCAACTTTTACTAGGGTTTGTTGTAAACCCTAGATTTTATCATCATAATGGAAACACTATCACCATATCCTAGAATATCAAACTTCTACGAGGGCTTAGTTGCAAATCCTAAACTTTGCACATTATAAGCATCAACAATTTGGTTAGCACATATCCATATCTAGGATTTCATAATCATGCACAAGCATATTGTTGATTTCTGGTAGCATCAGATGTCTCTAAGTCTCAAATTTTGAGGGGGGTTTGGGCACATGTATTCCAAAGAACCCAGAAAGCGTTTTGGGAAATTCATTCTGGAGATAGTTTTATTAAAATAATTAGTTATTTTTAATGGGACCATAAGTCTAAACTTAGGAAATTAAAATAATTAATGGGTATTAATCTCACTATGGGTGTAACTTCTAAAGAAGACGAGGATCAAACAGAAATGATCTTAGACATTGATTAGCTTGTAATCTAGGCCGTTGAATGTCAACGCGAAGATTATTTAAGGAGGCTTGAGGGTTATTTGGAAGACACACAGAGAGTTGATCAGTCAGATCGCATTGCTGAAGCTAGAGGCAGCATAGTAATTTTGTAGTGATCAAGCAGAGGAGCAGAGAGAGTTTTGGTTGGAGGGTCTTCTCTAGAGCCAAGAAAATACATTGCCTAGAGAGGCAGAGAGACAAACAAAGGAGGCAACTCAGTGCCTCGAGAGGGTGGCGTAGAGCTAGGAAGGGCTCACGCAGGGCCCACACAGAGCAATGCAGAAGCCTTCCATGCAAAGGTCTGAAATTTGCTGAGGAGGTTGACGTTCTGAGCCAGGAGGGCTGGAATCAGCTCCTAAGAGAAAATCGATCCAACAAGGAGGTGACGCAGTGCCGTAGATGCTGATGCATGCCCATGCAGTGACTGCGCAGGGCAGTGCAAAAGTAGCCGAGGACTCGTTGGTTCAACCGATGAATCAGCGGGGACTTGCAGTGTAGAGTGAGGTAATCTCACTAATTTCTTCTACCGAGTGATATTCTGTATATCGGATTGCCAGTAAGGCATCCAAAGATTGTATTCATAAATAATTTCTGCTTAATAATAAAAACCCTCAGAGTTGTTGCACCGGTTTTCTCACATTGGGTTTTTTTGGGGATGTTTTTCCAAAAACCACTGTGTTATTTGTGTTGTATCTCTCTATTGTTTAGTTTCTTGTTTCATCATAATATTTAAAATGGTGTAGGCTGCAGTGTATGTATTTCAATGTTTGTTGTAGGAAACTGCAAATAACTTGTTCATGTAAATCTAACAAGTAGGAGAAATATCATTAGTTGCTGTAGTAGGGATTCCCATTTAGGAATTTTCACATGGTATCATAGCAGTGCAGGTGAGACGAGAAGAACAACGCCAAAGAATCTAGCGCTGAGCAGAGAAGAAGATTGAATAGCTGCAGGAGGCAGTAGTTTGAATCCCTAGAGGGATTGCACTGTCCAAGCAAGAAGGGCCGAATTTTCAAGGAAAGTTTCTCTGTGATTGAGTCGACAGAGAGGAAGGGCTTCTAGATCGAAATCTTGTCATTCCAGAGGGAGCAGTGCAGAGCCTCAGCGCGACGAAGAGTTGGTGTGACATAGTTTTTTCAGATGCAAATTGTTGGGCTAAAAGACGTCAGAAGAGATAGGAGAAGCACAGTGAGGGGATTTTTCCTTAGTAGACTTCCTGCCAAGAAGTTTGTTTTCTTATTGGCTGAGCAACAACAATAAGAAACAAAGAGGAGCAATTCGACATTTTCGTGGCAGAAATGGCAACCAATAGGTTGAGAGATCAGGACAAGTTGGATGGGGCATCCAACTATGTCATATGGAAGGCAAGGATCACGTTCCTTCTAGATGAGCATTCTCTCAAGACCTATGTAGATAGTGTGGTGGTTGTGCCTGCAGATGCAGATCCGCTGAAGAAGTACCAGGCAGAAATGGCGAAGGCCAAGAGGATGATCCTTGATGGAGTAAAGGATCACATGGTTTGTCATGTTGCTAGCAGAGAGATTGCTAAGGAGATGTGGGATGCGTTGGCAATGCTATATCAAGGATCTTCCAAGCAGTAGAAGATGTACTTAGAGCAGAAACTGAGATCTGCGCAGATGCAGAAGGGGAAGCGCATAGATCCGTTCCTCACGAAGCTTCAGGCATCCCAGGACTAGTTAACAGCTATGGGGTCTACAACTCAAGGTTCCGAGATGGTGAGACTGGCCCTAAACTTAGTCCCAGAAAAGTGGCAAGTCTTTGTCCAGAGCGTCTTGGGCAGGGCAACTTTGCCAGATTGGGATAGTATGTGGGTGGCTCTCAAGTAGGAAGAGCTGAGGAGAGATCTAGTCGAGTGCAAGCTTGACGGAAGCAACAATAGTGGGTTGAAGCCCAAGGAGGAGGAAGAGAATGCAACCCTTGCATGCAAGGGGAAGTAGGAGAAACAAAGGTAGAAGGACGTCTCGAAGATCAAATGCTTCAGGTGTGGTGAATTGGGCCACTACACAACATAATGTCCTCTCAGGAAGAAGGACAAAGATGAGAAGCATGATCTGAAGGTTGCAGCCACGAAGATCGAGGAGGATGAGTTTTCCATGACAACCGAGATACCTCCAGGCGGGAGGTGAGCTGATTTGGAGCTGTAGTTCGAAAGAGCTACAGATGGGTAGGATCCTTGAGGAGCTCACCTCTTGGATCAATACCTTGATACGGGAGCCCATATCAGTAATAGTAGGATGGACAAAGTTTCAGATGGTGTAGAGGTGTGTTGGAGCGAGAGATGCCTTGGCTAGAATGCCAAGTTTGAGCAACACAGTGCAGAGTTGTAGCAGTGCAGAGAGACACATTGTAGTAACACAACAATGGAGCGGCTTCAGAGGGATAGCGTATGACTAGCAACAGATAGATCTTCAGCATCGAGATGCATCTATGCTGAACACTTGTTCAGTAATTTGGCATGTTTTTCCGTTGCTGATGAAGGAGTACAAATGCAGTGCAAATGCAATGTTGACAGTGGCAGTGTTAGCAACAATACAGTTGCAGCAGGAGCACAGTAGTTCATGGACAACATGTTAGACATCATCAATGTAGAGGACGATGTTATGGAGTTAGGGTGATGTTTCAAGGAGAGGCCTTACTTGAGCAAATTCCTCGCTAAGAGGGAGTGTTGATTTTTGGTATCATCGAATGTGCTCTAACTCAAATTTTGCAAAGAGGCTTGGGCACATGTATTCTAAAGAACCCAAAAAGCGTTTTGGGAAATTCCTCGTAGAGACTGTTTTATTAAAATAATTAGTTATTTTTAATGGGACCCTAAGTCTAAATTTAGGAAATTAAAATAATTAATGGGTATTAATCTAATTGTGGTGTAACTTCTAGAAGAAGACGAGGATCAAGCAAAAATGATCTTAGCCATTGATTAGCCTCTAGTCTGGGCCGTTGAATGTCAGTGAGAAGATTATTTAAGGAGGCTTGAGGGTCATTTGGAAGACACGCAGAGAGTTGATCAGTCAAATCGAATTGCTGAAGCTAGATGTAGTGCAGTAATTTCATAGTGATAAAGCAGAGAGGGGTAGAGAGAGTTTTGGTTGGAGGATCTTCTCTAGAGCCAAGAATACTTAGTAGAGAGGTAGAGAGACACATAGAGGAGGCAATGTTGTGCCTAGAGAGGGTGACGTAGAGCTAGGAAGGGCTCACACAGGGCCCACGCAAAGCAGTGCAGAAGCCTTCCACGTAGGGGTCTGAAATTTGCTGAGGAGGTTGATGTTCTGAGCCAGGAGAGTTGGAGTCAGTTCTTGAGAGAAAATCGATCCAACAAGGAGGTGACGCAGTGCCTTAAAGGTTAACGCAGGCCCACGCAGTGACTGCGCAGGGGCAGTGTAGAAGTAGCCAGGGACTCGTTAGTTCAACTACCAAGTCAACCGGGACTTGCAGTGTAGAGTGAGGCAATCTCACTAATTCTTCTGCCGAGTGATATTCTCTGTGGATTGCCAGCAAGGCACCCAAAGATTGTATTAAAAAATAACTCCTGCTTAATAATAAAAACCCTCATATCTGCTGCATCGGTTTTCCTGCATTGGGTTTTTCTGAGGACATTTGTCCAAAAAAACCTGTGTCATTTGTGTTGTATCTCTCTATTGTTGAATTTCTTGTTTCGACATATTGTTTTAAATGGTGTAGGCTGTAGTGTATTTATTTCAATGTTTGCTGTAGGAAACTACTAATAACTTGTTCATGTAAATCTAACAAGTAGGAGAAATATCATTAGTTGCTACAGTAGGGATTCCTGTTTAGGAATTTTCACACATATCAATATCCATTAGGTAAGCCCAAGACACAAATATCAATACATTTAAAGTCAAACATATAATGAGTCCTAGGGTCTTTGTATAAAACCCTAGGATTGGATGTTTCCGCTGAAGGAAGAAACCCTAGCTCCTGCAAGAAAGACATGATGATGATGATGTGGATGAGATTGATTTGCAAATTGCATGCAAGAAGGCTAAGGTCAAAAGGGAGTTCACATGTTCTTAAAAGATAAGTATTTTATATCTCTCCTTGTTTATTACTATTTGTTGTTGTTTCCATTAGTCTTTTGTCTTTGTATATCTTGCTTGTTTGTAATTGTTCTTCCATGCCCTCCTAGTGAGGATTGCAGGTACATGATGAAAGTTGCCACAACTATAGCAGCAGATGGAAAGAATGGAAGAACAAAGAAAACACAGTGACAAGAAGACTTGTATTGAGCTATGAACCTAGAGGGAGCATATTTGATCTATGCAAAAAAAGAATTCAATTGTGACTTCCAAGATGAAGATTGCTAGAAAGTACAAAGTCAAGGATTACCTCAATAAGAGGGAGAATTCTATGCAGTCAAGGACCTCAAGCTTGAATTGATATTTGTTGAAGAGCAATGTTGATCTGTTGTTGAAGATGAGCTCGTGATTTTGATGGGGTTGAGGACCTCAGTTTCCAGTGTAAGAGGGAGCTAATTTTTGAATTTGAAATGAAGAATCTGTCTAGTACTTTATGTGAGGTTTGATGAAGTCTTTGTTAAGATCCCTTTAGAAATTTGGCATGATGGCCTGCAGGTCCATGGACACCTCCATGATAACAATTTTTAAGAAGCGGCGAGATTGTGATTCTGATATGGTTGATCCCTATATGTATTGTAAATTGATTGAACTACTTGGTGAACACTAGACCTGATATCTGCTATGTTGTGAACGCATTGAGCCAATTCTTGGTTGAGCCCTGCCATTTGCATTGGGTTGCAGTGAGACATATATTGAGATATCTACGTGGCACCATTGATTATGGTTGGAGATATGTTTCTAGTGAAGAATGACAACTGCATGGTTTTACTGTTGTTGATTGAGATGGATGCGCTAAATATAGAAAGAGCACTTCTGGTTTCTGTTTTAACTTGGGCTCTGCTATGGTTCCATGTTCAAGTAAGAAGCAAACTTCTATTGCACCTAGTACAATTGAAGTTGAGAGTATAGCTGCTTGTTCAACCTGTTGTGAAGTTGTGTGGCTTCGAAAGTTGTTTGTTCATGTTGGAATCGACCATGAATATTCAAAGTTGTGTGAAGCTTTTTGAGAATTTTCCTTTTTCGCGACAGGTCAAAGCACAAGATACGAAATGTTGTCTAAAGAAGAGCTATAAAGCTTGAATACATGTCTATTGATGAACATATTGTTGATGTTTTGATAGAGTTACTATTCTGAATGAAGTTTGTTTGTTTTTGTGAGATGCTTGGAGTGGTCGAGATTCGAGAATTCCTCTTGGAGAGAGAGAACATTGATTGTATAGCATCATGAATCTTCCTTGGGCTTAGATGAGAAACCATGGTTTATGGTTGGAAAGATTGTTCTCGATGCTCCCTTAGGTCATTGAGTTTGATTGAGAAATCTTGTAGTTGGGGAGGTTGGTTTTACTGCTAGGAGTGATCCCTTAGGTCATTGTGTTTGATTGAGAGATCCATGGGTTTGGTCGGGGACACTGATTTTGAGTACTCTCCCCTGGGTCATTGCTTTTGAATGAGAGACCATGTGGTTAGGGAGATAGACTCTTTTGACATTGAGATCAAGATTCCTCCCCTGGGTCGTGGACTAAGAGACTATATAGTCGGGGCGTTTGATATTGAGACAGGGGTTTCTCCCTTAGGTCATTGATCTTGACTAAGAGACCCTTGTTTATGGTCAGGGTTATGGACCTTATGTACTCTCTTAGGTCACTGGGTTTGACAGAAAGATTGTTGGTATGGTTGAAGAGTTTGATCCTGGTTACTCCCTTGAGTCATTGTGTTTGATTAAGAGACCAGTACACTGGCTGGGGAGATTGATGTTGAATTTTCTCTCTTGGGTCATTGGTTTTGATTGAGAGATCATTGGGATGGTTGGAGAGATTGGCTTTGATTACTCCCTTGGGTCATTGTGATTGACTGAGAAACCATGTGATATGGTTGGAGAGTTTGGCCTCATGAACGATGTTGATTTATCCCTTGGTCAGTTGGGTTGTCATCTTGATGCCATTGGTTTTGGCTTGTGGGATGAGTTTAGTGCTATGTATCATTCCTTATGATGAGACTTGTACATTTGACTTTGTGATCACTCCCTTAGGTCATCACTGAGAGACCGGTGGATTGGTTACGGAGATTGATCTTGAGAGAGAATGAAAAGTACCTTCTTGGCTAAGGGGGAGTGTTGAGAAATGGTAGCTGCAGTTGGTATTTTCAGTAGCAAAATCAAAAAAGAAAAATTGAATTTATAATCATTGGTTTATTATCCCACAAAATGTCCAAGTCAACCTTGCTAGATCAAGTCGTCTTGGCTCCTTGGAGGCACCCAATCGACCCCTCCTGGAGACTATATATATGTGTATCTCTCCTCCACCAAAAGGCATTTGTCTCATCTCATGGTCTCTGTTGATAAGTGAAGATCTCTTGCTCATTATCTCTATGGATATAAACAAAAGTATGGGCTCATTGTCTCCATCACTTATGCAAGTTCTGTGGCATCATATCTCTGTGGTTTATGCGAATTTTGTGGTACTATCTTTCTGTAGATCATGCAAAGTTTGTGACTGTGGCTAAAGCAGATTACAAAGCTAATTGAAGGGCTCTTTGTCTTGGTATTAGAGACTGACTTGGCACTTGTGGGAGGTCGTCTTGTTGGTCAGTATTTGTTGTCAAAGATATGCTGTTTTGACTGATGTACAAATTGGATTAAATTGAACATTCTCTCATAAGGAAAGATTTGCCGGTTTTTGCCTTGGTCATTGTCTAAATTTTGGTGTCTCTTGTCTCATTGTTTACTATGATCTGTATTGCTCTATTGAAGAAGTAAATGGTTGAATTTTTTCATGTATAATTGCTTAATGATTGGAATGCTCTAATGAAGTCAAATTATATCATTGGTAGTAGTTATAAGTTTGAAAAATTGTCTAGTCTTTCTTGCACTAGAAAATCAACATTTTCCCCCACATTCTTTGTTACCATTTGAATCCCAATATTGAGATCTATGTTGCATCTTATTGAAAAATGTAACTAGGTTCGGTCTTCATAATTATCTTTGTACTTGTATCAATATGTATTTCTTGTAAAAAGCAAAAGGAAGAAAAACAAATATTTTTCTAGTCAAAGCATTCTCTTCATGCTTCTAGGGATAATTGAGTGAAGAAGAAAATTTATCATGTGTCAAAGTCCCATTTGGATTACTTTGTAATAAAATAAAAATATTATTTTTAAGTCAAAAAGAATCATTATGTCCCACAAGACGAAGTCGTTCTGGGCTTGTCAAGTTGGCCTTGAAGAGGCCCAATTCGACCTCCTAGATGGCTATAAAAGGAAGAGACTTCGTCCTCATTTGCTCACTCACACACATAAGTCTGATTTTTGAATAAGAAATAAGAAGTTCTTAAGTCAAGGAAGAGAGAGAAGAATCCAAGGAAGGAAGAAATCTGAATTTTTGCTTGTTCTTGTCCACGTGTTCAAAGTTGCTAGTGTTATTCTACAAATTTTAGGCTAGAATTCTCTTTCTGCTGTTGGAGTAACTCTGTTCTATGAAGTTGCTGGGGCAAATCTGTGAAGGTGTTGGGGCAACTCTGTGAAGTTGCAGATCAGAAATTTTTGTCTTCAAGTGGTTTGATCAACTTTGATTTTTGTTGACTTGCTTTGCTTGGAGGAGATTTGAAGGAGGCTGACTTGGTTCCTTATGGAGGTCTTGGTCTTGGGCCTTGGATGTATCGCTTTGATCTGATTCTATAAGAGGAGAATTTATTTGGGTTTCTCCCTTGCAGGGTTTTGCCCTGGCTTGGAGCCTATATCCGGTGTTCTTTGTTTCTTTTGATCTTCATGTACTTTATGTTTTGGTAATTGCTTGATGAAGAAAACATAATAAAGTAATAAAAGCCAACAAATATTCACAAGTAAATGTCAAGTAATCAATCGTAATCTACAGGTACATTGATTTCTCAACATGGTACCGGAGCTAAGGTGAAGGAAAGACAACTTGAGGATCACTTTTGTTGGCACTTTTTGGAAGACACTCTTGAAGTAGCTATCTATCTTATCTTTTCCTCTCTAATGGCAAGCTATATGAAGAAAGGCCTCAAGACTGTTAGGAGTCTCCTTGATACTACCAAAGGTTACATCATCAAGTTCATCTCTAAGCTATCTAAAGGATTCATGGATGGAAATTTTTATTCTACCTTTATCAGTTCATTTGAAGATGATAGTACATGGGTCATTGACAATGGAGCTTCAAGGCACATGACACGGGAACATTGTCAAATCAAGACTCTATCAAAAGGGAACTCTTCTCACTCAGTGGAACTTGGAGACAAGAATAGCTACTCGGTCAAAGGAATTGTATCTACTTCTTTAGAGCTAGAAATTGGTGGAAATATTCATCTCAACAATATACTCTATGTTCCTATACTTATTATTTCTCAAACCCTTGTCACATATACATTGTTCTTCTTGCTAAAGGGATAAGTTTGTGGTAATTGATCATCAGTCACAGAGAGTTTGAGAAGCATAACAACCTCTCAATTTCGATCATCAAAATTATCCTGATTTGTACCAGGTGTACCAAGACTGAGCTCTTTTCCCAAAACGAGCTGGTCAAGATGCCTATATTCAAAAATGGTCAACATTCTCTGTTTCCAGATATTATAATTGGTGCCATTAAAGCACTGATTGCCTTCCAACATCAGATTGGTTAGTGAGGCCATTTGCACGTTTCCCAAGACACGGAAAACAACAAAGGAGACTGGCACATATTTCAATGCAGATGCTGGCTGTTCCGGAAAAAAATCTGACATGTGCTGGAAACAAAATTCAAATCTGCTGACTTGAAAATCGAGGTATGGAAAATGATGCACCCAGAAAATTCTTGGTCAAAAAACGAGGCACCGGAATTAGAATTTCGGCTTTGTTTGAATTCAAAATACATCGAAATAACCCACAAGCCGCCCATGGAACAAAACCCTCGCTTAACGTCGGAACACGTACAACGCTGTTTTAATACTGGGACCAGAAAATGCCGAATCGACCACTGAAGTGGGCTGACTGTCACGTAAAAATGTGCTGACTATCACAGAACTCTGCATGGATTTCAACCACTTGAAGAAGTTGAGAGCAGTGTCGGGCGTTAGACTAGTGGAGCGCAAAACCTGTGCTATGACGCTTGAACGCTCAGCTTGTCTATGAGTGTCGCTCGCTTGAAGCACTAGGATGCTTGGTCTTTTTCCCTTTCTTGAATTCTGGGACCATAAGCTCTTCAAGGGTCACTTCAGGGATCGATCAGAGGACAGAATCGAGTGACGTTCTGGTGTCTCAAATACCTGCAAGGGTGGCAAACGTGGCAAGTGATGAGCAATCCCACATCGACGAGGAGAGAAAACAAGAACTTCCGAATCCGTCTAAGGGAGCACATGGAAACTATTCCTCGGTCGCTAGATATTTGAGTGTGGATTCTAATTACAGAGCTCCCATGCTCGCCGCTTCTCAATGCATGGTGTTCCACAACCAACCACAGTAGCATAGACGGATTCTCGAGCGTCGGATATGCCTGCGTAAAGGTAGATGCGTCAGACGTGCCTGTGTTGATTGGTTCCAGTTATCTTGCAGAAGTCGAGTCTTCTTGGTGACGATGATTCTTGCTGTTTCAAGAAAAATCGAGTGAGTTACAGATAGAGACGGGCAAATTGTTGTGTCGGCTCAAACAAAAATAACAGACACTAACAAATGGCCACAACAACCTTTCTCAACCCAAGGGCATGAATGGAGGGGAGTAGAATCGGAGGGCTCATCAGAAAGGGAAACGCAACGGCGTAAGGGAGTATCGTTGGATAGAATGTGATGATCGACTTGCAGGGTGTGGGTATTGGTGACGCTTCGTTTTCCGGATGGTGAGATCGCCTTGCAACGTAGAAATCCACACCCACTATAACCCGGAATCAAAACAAATCCAATCCAACACTAACGGACAACTCTGGTATGAAAAACCCTCAGAAAAACTGTGGCTCAGAAATTATGACACCTAGTAAAAATAATTCCAGACTCCTAGAGAGCTATTTCGAAATGAAGCAAAATTTTTCAAACAGTGAAAAATTATTTCGAAAAAATACCTGGGCTCTGATATCATAATCAAATGAATGAATTGTATTAATTTACATTGAGCAATGAAGCTAAAAAATAGTACAAATGTATTTACAGAAATAGAAACAGCAAGTTTCTACTAAGAAATAGAAACAAGTTTCTTCTAAGAAACTGCTAATAAGATCACAGACGATCTTATCCGAATGAGCTTTAAAGTTTAAACACTAAAATAGCACTATTCTAATAACCCTAGCTATAGGGTTTGGATCTCTTGGAAGATAATCGTACCGCGCACTTGCCTCACACTTGTTAATTGTGTTTACCATGATCAATAGCATGAGACCCCTCCATCATGATAGTGTTTGTCAAGCTGTTTCTATTGATATGTGGAGCACTTCATGGGTCCTACCGGATTGAGAGATATGTATGATCAAAGATGAAGCACCCATATTGATGGTCAAACCCCCTCAAATTTAGTGACATGGCAGCGTATCATTGGTTCATGGGCTTGGAAGAATTTCATCATTGTTGGAGGACTAATTATTAAAATAATTTCTTTTATTATTGAAGGAATTTCTAAAACAGTGCGAAACACGCATATGGATTTCCAAATGAATTCAATGAATTGATTGAGCTGAATACTCAATAATAATACAAAGATATTTTACAAAGATAGAAACATCAAGTTTCTATGTGAGATTCAGTTTCATCTAAGAAACTGCTAAAGAAAAGAAAATAGCAACAATTTAGAAGAATGAGCATTAAACTAATATTAGAATTATTCTAATACCCTCCCTTAATGCTCAATCTATTTAAAACACCAATAGATCTCCTGAATTGTTCAAATTTAGCAAGACCAAGAGGCTTGGTGAATATGTCTGCGGGCTGTTCTGTGGTGGGAACATACCTCAGCCGAACGAATCCGTCTTCAACAAGCTGGCGAATGTAGTGGCAATGAGTTTCCACATGTTTTGTTCGTTCATGAAAGACGGGATTTTTGGCAAGTTTGAGCACTCCCTGATTATCACAAAACAAGGAAGTAGGACCTGTCTGGGAAGCATGCATATCTGCAAGCATATGTCGAAGCCAAACTGCCTCACAGGATGCCTTAACTGCTCCTCGATACTCTGCTTCTGTTGAGGAGAGAGCCACGGCTTGCTGCTTCTTACTAGTCCAGGTGACAGCACCAGATCCTAGACTAAACACATACCTAGCTGTAGATTTACGATCATCAACCGAACCGGCCCAATCAGAATCTGTGTAACCATTGAGTATAGGATCGTAACTGCGAGTGTATAGGAGTCCATAATCAGAAGTGCCACGCACATATCGTAGCACATGGTTTGCTGCTATCCAATGATCAGCTTTAGGAGCGGACATGAAGCGGGAAATGTAGCTCACTGCAAAACTGATGTCTGGTCTGGTGGCAGTAAGGTAGATGAGATTGCCCACTAATTGCCTGAATAAAGTTTCATCCACAGGAAGAGAGGATGACTGAGCTGAAAGTTTGAGCCTTGGTTCCATAGGAGTTGTGGCTGGTTTGCGATCCTGCATTCTGAATCTGTCCATAAGATTTTTGGCATACTTGGATTGAGAGAGAAAGATGTGATTCTCAGTCTGCCAAACTTCAACCCCCAGGCAGTAGTGAAGAAGACCCAAGTCTGTCATATCAAAGGTACTGCATAAGTCTTGTTTGATCCCATGGATCAAATGTGCAGAGCTACCAGTAATGATAAGGTCATCTACATAAACAACCACAAACAAGATATCATCACCAGTATGCTTGATATACAAATTTGCATCAGATGGGCTCCGCTGAAAACCATGATTTGTCAGGTACTGATCAATTTTCATGTACCAAGCTCAAGGAGCTTGTTTAAATGGAAAGTTCATCAGATGGATGTAAAAAGTGCTTTCCTAAATGGTGACTTACAGGAAGAAGTCTACATGACACAGCCTCCAGGATTTAAGATTGCTGGTCAAGAGCAGAAAGTGTGTAGATTAGCTAAAGCTCTCTATGGATTGAAACAAGCAGGTATCAGAGAGCTTTAGCTAATCTACACACTTTCTGCTCTTGACCATCAATCTTAAATCCTGGAGGCTGTGTCATGTAGACTTCTTCCTGTAAGTCACCATTTAGGAAAGCACTTTTTACATCCATCTGATGAACTTTCCATTTAAACTGAGCTGCTAGGGCAAGGACAAGCCGTATGGTACTCATTTTGGCTGTAGGAGCAAAAGTCTCCTCATAGTCAATGCCTTCCTTCTGTGAGAATCCTCGAGCCACAAGACAAGCTTTATACTTGTCTAGAGTTCCATTGGCTTTATATTTCACTTTATATACCCATTTGCAACTAATGGGCTTTTTTCCTTCAGGAAGATCAGAAAGGGTCCATGTGTGATTTTTCTGAAGACTTTGGAATTCAGCTTCCATAGCCTGTTCCCACTCAAATATACCCTTAGCCTCTGAGTAAGTTTGAGGCTCAAAGATACTGTGTAGATTAGCCATAAGAGCAAAATTTATTGTAGACCGCTGTTTGCTCTTATTTCTAGAAGTTCGTTCTTCAAGAAGTTCATCATCCCTGAGATCACCAATGGTTTTAGCCCACCATTTTGGCCGAGAAGTAGAGGAACCAATATCAGGAGGAGATGAGGAAGGTTCAGAAACAATAGGAGCAGCAAGAGAAGGGTTATTTTCCGGAGGAAGTTCAGGTAGTGTATTACCAAACACGGATGCTGCATCATCCCTCCCATCAGGTGGACTTACTGGAAGAAGAACACTGTGTGGTTGATCCTTAGACCACTGCTCAGAAGAAGAAGACTGAAAGAAGCCTCTATCTTCATCAAATACCACATCCCCTTATTGCTATTGTTAGTATAGCTCCCTATTGTTATTGTTGTGCCCATGTAGCCCCCATATTGTTATTGTTGTGCCCCATATAAGCCCATGATTGTTATTGTTGTGTCCTTGCATTATTATTGTTATGTAGGTTCTGATTCTATTGTGACCCCTTAGACTCCTATATATACCAAGGAGGTCTTGTCATTTGTATTATCCAAGAATTGTTCATTTACGTGATGTAAAGGAGGTTGCCCCCTCGAAGAGGCTAATTTTCAAGTTGTTGATCTATCTTTTGTTTTGTTTTGTGATCTGGTTGCATAGCAAAATCAATACAGAGATGAATAGATTTTATTAAAATTATAGAAATATAGAAAGTTTATAGTTATTAACATTTTACTATGTGAAAGTTTTAACATATTTGAAATTCCTTTGCAACTAGTAGAAATATGGTGAAAATAAATGTGATTAGGAATTCCTTTACAACTTCTCGACATCAATGGTGAGAATAACTATAATTATTGTAATATTGTATAAGAAGAGCACAAATCATTGTAATTATTATAATATGGCACAGGAAAAACATGAAGAGCATGCATAAAACATTTAAGTAAATAAGTAATGTGGCAATCATTTTTATTCTAAAAATTTGACTAGGTGATCCATGGTATTACATAATCCATGATCCATGGTATTACATAATAAATATATTTAGTTTAATATCTATTTTTTCAAAACTTTAATAAACTTCATAGAATTTGTTTAAAAATTTCAAAACAACTTGAAAGCTAAAGTTTATTTTGACGAAAATAAAAAACAATATAACCTACTTTCGTAGGTATAATAACCTACTTTCGGTAGGTATAAAAAAGTCATTCATTATCCTCCCAAAGAAATAAAAAGGTTGAGCATTCAAAATAATTTCACATTCCCTTTACATAACTTGCATGGGATTGCTTATAAAGAGTGTGACATCATCTTTGGTGTCATCAAAATAACTGCTGCATAAACAAATTGGACAATTGTCACGGAGAAGAATAGAATTCAATGATGTCTACATGTTATATTTATTATTATAACATATAATATTTACCATCTTCACAAAGAAGAAGATGGCATGTGAGAAGCATTATTCGAATTTATTTGGCAACTGTCATTAATTTAGTTCCATATGTAATCCTCTTTTCCAAGTGGCTTGCATACACTTGCGAGGCACAAACAATTAACACAATAGTATCCCATAACCCAACAACTAGACATTTCGCTAATGTGGAAGCAAACCATTGGGAAAAAAATGTATTAAGGGAGTTGGTGAACGAATTGTCCGCACAATAAACTGTTGCGTCGTGTTCATCAGTTGAGCGCAATTTGAGTTGTCTAAGTTATGGCAAACACAACAAAATACTGTAATTTTCACATGTTTCGACAAGCGCACAACACCTTCAGCGAACATCAAGAACCGAATAACAACCCACACTAGCCATGGGGCAACAAGGAATGGGATTTGGCATTCATCTCCTGAGGCCACCAAACTAGTGTCAGAGTCTCGTGTTTTCTTTTGAGCATTAAAGGAGATTTGGCATTCATCTCCAATTTAAATTTAAGAATAAGATGCTATTTATGAGTCATTTAATGCCTCTAAACAAAATTGAAGTGGTGAGATTTTTAAGCTGGAGATTTTGCTTGTATAAACAACTGTTCCTACCAGCATGACAATTATTAAACATGTGCTAGGTGTAATTGTTAGGGTTTTTTATTTCTTTTAAATTAATTCTTTTCATGATATATGTATTTTAAACCACATAAAGTTGTTAACAACCAATAAATTTTTGAAAAACATTATGAAAACTATATAGTAATTTTTTGTTTTAATAGAAGTCAAATCTTTTTGATCAAAAACCAAAAACAATATAGCTCTGCCTTAGTGGGTATTGACATGCCTCTAGTACACTCATCAACGTTGTTTGCATAGCACAAATAACACACTATCCATCCCATTGATGGATCACATTGTTGTCCGCTGGATCATGCATTACACTACCTCATTAGTGATCTTCCCTCATTGAGTTAGACATCCTTCGTCCTTCTAGCCTACATGCTAGTATTCCCTCCTAATAATTTTATAGTTATCACCCACAATTTGGTATCAAGGGAATCAAAAGAAAATAGAGCCGTCATACACCCTCAGCCATGTTTGCTTGGCAAACCATTCATCATGACAATACCACTATAACTCAATTAGGGTAGGGATTTTACCTCATGCCAAAATCCCTTAAAACATCTTTATGTTTTTGATTTTTTTAGAACATAACTTTACTTTAATAAATTATAACAAATAAATAAATTTGTTTCTTAGTTTTTGAATTGATTATTAACAATGACTTGTCTAGATAGTGAAAATATGAGATTAATATAGTTCAAGTCTTCCCAAATACATGCTCTTATTTGTTTTTGTACAAGTACTATGGCATATGTAACAACAATATGAGCTAACTGTAAAACTTAAAAAAATTAATATAATAGATATATGTCACTTATAATTTCTATGAAAAAGTGATGAAATTAATTATGTTAGTTATTTTGCATAGCATTAAAATTGAAAATGTTCATTTCTGTGATTTATATATTATATTATATATATATATATATATTAATATATATATATAATTATATACACACACCCCTTTTATGGTAATTTTTCAATTACTTTGACCATTTATTCATCTTATCACTTGTCATTCTAGGAGGATTCCTTAGATACAACAACTATCCATCCATCATCATGCCATTCTGATCATCAAGCACTATCTTTGCATCTCGTCTCGTCTTTGCTGAAGATTGATATAGATAATAAGAAGGATCGATCGAGAGTGAGTCACAAGACATTACCACTCTTTTCCCACTCACAAAAGTCAGTCCACATAATCAGGGGTAGAACCCCAATCAGACTTGATCTTGAGTGATTAAGTTGTTGAACACCATGCATCCTAAACATAGTGAGTACGACAATACACCATGCGTTCGTCTATAGTGCTATGGTCCCTAACCACTTTTCCCAACTCATATGCCAAGTGAGAGGTACTTCCCAAGAGTCCCATACTGCAAGAGTAGGACGTGTGCTGGTGCGTCTACAGGAGAAGGTGAACCACTCATCCTGCCCATATGCTGTAGGAGAAGGTGAACCACTCATCCTGCTCATATGCTGTAGGAGAAGGTGAACCACTCATCCTATGCATATGTCATCAACCATAGGGGAAGGTGAACCACTCACCCTATGCTCAATCAACTGGGGTATATACTTCATAGGGGAAGGTGAACCACTCACCCTGTGCTCATATAGCTCCAAGAAGTACCTTAGGCCCTCTAGGAGGTCCCAAAGCTCAATGTCCAACGCAAACGGGACCCTCATGGGAGGGTCTTTCCACGACTCCAAGTCTCTCTCAGAAGGCTGAGAACTTGGCCTTCCCCAAGGCCTTGTGAGGATGTATATACCCTATGCTCAATCAACTGGGGTATATACTTCACAAGGGAAGGTGAACCACTCACCCTGTGCTCATATATCTCGAAGAAGTACCCCAGGTCCTCCAGGAGCTCCCAAAGTTCAATGTCCAACACAAACGGGACCCTCATGGGAGGGTCTTTCCACGACTTTAGGCCACTCTTAAAAGGCTGAGAACTTGGCCTTCCCTAAGGGCTTTGTGAGGATGTTAGTAACCTGTTCATCAGTGATGATGTGTTGGAGCCTTATTGCTCCCTGTCGTACCATATCTCAGATAAAGTGGCACTTGATATCATAATGCTTGGATCGGTCATGGAACACGAGATTCTCTGAAAGGCGAACCCCACTTTGGTTGTCGCAATAAATGACGGTGGTATCCAACACCTGCTCAAATAGCTCATTAAAGGGCAATTATGGATCATATAGTGGTGTATCGGGCAACTAGTGCAAATATTTCATCATAGTCAATTCCTTCCTTTTGAGAGAAATCATGAGCCACAAAACATGCCTTATATTTTTCAACACTTCCATCAGGTCCATATTTAATTTTGCAGAGCCATTTTGAAGTGACCACGAACTTGTCCTTGGGTCTAGGCACCACTTTCTAGACATCATTCTTCATGATTGACTCATACTCTTCAACCATCATATCTTTCCATACTTGGTGCTTTACAACTTCTCAAAAGTGCAAGGTTCAGATTGAATGATAGTACTCATGGCAACCAAATACCCTTGATACCTATTAGGCTTCCTGCTTTCACGAAATGTTCCTCTTGGAGTGGCATGATTTTCAACATCTTTAAGTGTATCCTTGAGCCATAGTGGTCTTTCCCTTGAGGTAGACGGATCACAAGGAGGTGGATAAAGAGGATCCATCAGGTCTTCAACAACGGGCATAGGCTCATCCAATGGGGTTCTTGTTTTTCAACAACATCATCCTTCCTTGAGATGGGGAGATATCTGGCTTTCTTGAGGGCAGTGTCTTCATTAGAGGTAACATCTCTACTTACTTCCACATTTCTTTGACCAGATACATAAATTCTATATGCCTTCGTATTTTCACTGTATCCAATGAATACACCTTTCTTCCCAAAAGCTTCCAACTTATTCCTTTTCTCTTTAGCCACATGAAAATACACAGGAAAACCAAAGATTCTAAAATGAAACACATCAGGATTCTTGCTGGTGAAGACTTCCTCGAGTGTCTTGAAATCCAAGGCTTGATGAGGGCTTCTATTTTGAACATATACAACAATGTTAGCAACTTCTCCCCACAAGAAATTCTGTAGTCCTTGATCATAGATCATGGCATGGGTGGCTTCCATAATAGTTTGATTCTTTCCTTCAACAACACCATTATGCTGTTGAGTGCATGGAACAATTGTCTCCCTCTTAATGCCAGTCTCTTTGCAAAAAGTCATTGAATTCATTGGATTCATATTCGGTTCCATTTTCAATCCTCAATGTCTTGATATTCTTTCCCTTTTGATTTTCCACCAACGCTTTGAAAGAACATAACCACTTGCACACTTCATCCTTCCTCTTCAAGGAATAAATCCATGTTTTGCGTGGGAAGTCATCCACAAAAATTACATAGTATATGTATCCTCCTAATGAAGTTACGAGCAAGGCACTAGACATGTCAGAATGGATCAATTGAAGAATATCAGTTGTTTTGCTTTCACTAGAAGGGAATGGTCCCTTTGTATGTTCCCTAGCTACACAACCTTAACAGACTCCTTCATGGTTCATATGAAACTCGGGCATTCCTATGACCATATTCTGTACTCCAAGTAAGGCTTTGTAATGTAAGTGGGTAAATCTCCGGTGCCATAGCTCACATTGATTAGAAGTATCACTTGTTAATGCTCCCAAAGGACTTCCACTAACTTGATTAAGACTATCAACCCTAAATCCAAGAGTAAAAGCATCTTTGAAGTTTCTATGCCATACACCTACCTTTCCATCAATGAAATCTACCTTGAAGTCTTTTTCTTCCATCGCAGAAATAGACACCAAATTCTTCTTCAAATTGGGCACATACAAGACTTCCTGAAGATGTATGGTTTGACCATAATTCAAGTGAAGAGTAATAGTTCCTATCCCTTTTACGGGGTAGGTGGCATTATCTCCAAGAATAATCTTTAGATTAGTTTTCTTCTCAACTAAATTTGAGAGGTCCTCCTATCCAGTGAAATACCTTGAGGCTCCACTGTCAATTAACCAATGATCCAAGTTATCCAGAGGAGAGGCAATAGATAGAGCAAAAATTAGATAGAACTCATCTTGTTTTTCTACAACATTGTTTTCATCATACTTGGCATTTCTTGTCCTTTTGGAAGGTTGATTATTTCCTTCTCTAGTTGCGGGAGCATTCCTCTTTCCTTTATTGTTATACCTGTTGTTTCTTTGATTGTTATTGCTTTTGTAATTGTTGTTGTTGTCATCCCTTGGAGGATTTTTCTTGTGAGGACACTCTCTAGTATAGCGGCCGAACTTGTTGCAATTTTAGCGTCTTTCTTTGAATCCCTTCTTAGATCCTTGTACCTTGTCTTCTTGAATTAGATGGACGGACATCATTTCTTCTTTTAGCATGTGCAAAGAAAGCAGTAGGATCATTTCCATTGTAGGAATTATCTCTCTCCATCATCCTTGTTTCCTCTTGAGTGCATCTTGCCAGAAGCTCATCAAAACTAGGTATCCTATCATTATTGAGAATAGTGGTGACAAATGTATCCCATGGCCTTGGAAGACCTCCTAGAGCAATGAGAGTGAGTTCCTTGTCAACAATAACTTCTCCAATAGATAGTAGGTCATTCTTGACTTGAGTTATTCTTATAAAATAGGTTTGGATAGACTCCCCTTTATCCATCTTGATGTCCTTCAACTTGTTCTTGAGAAAGAGGATTTGATTTGCATTATTCACTTTGAACATCCCAACCAACTTATCATACATTTCTTTAGAAGTTCCTAAATCAGAAATATAGGGAACCAAATTTTTTTGAATGGAGTCAATCAAAATTTTCTTAGCTTTGACCTCACCTTTTCTATATTTTGTCCCAGCGGCAGGTGCATTTGAAGGAGGCTCCACCACTTTCCTTTGCACGTAGTTCAATACTTCATGCTCCTCCAAGGTCAAATCAAGAGTCATCTTCCAGGCATGATAATCTGACTTGTCATTGAGCTTATCCTCAGTCTTAAAATATGAAGTAGTAGCCATGGAGACTAGTCCTTGTCAACAAATATCTTGGTGATTTCTTTTTCTCTTGCTTGGGCTTGTCCTCACCTGAGCTATGATACAATGTTAATTTTAGATAACAATGGTATGTTCTATGCTAACAATTACTTCAATGTTCTATTAGCCCAATAGCAATTTCCGCTTGGATTTCAATAGCAACTAGATTAACCATTAATTCACATTGACAATAACTGTAGATAGAACATAAACAATAAAAATGCAGAAGACAAGTCACGACAAGAGAACACAAATATTTGGCTCAAGCTAGGGAAAAACCCTAGAAGGGGAAAACCATTAATCAATCCTTCTTATTATCAAATATCAAATGTTCAACAGAGAGAGAATATCCAATAGAGTACAATGATGAAAGTCAAAGTCAATGTGACTTGATTTTTGTAAAGAATCCAAACCAATATCCAAAGTCAAATCTGATATTTCTGCAAATGCAAATCCCTGTAACCATACACAAATTCCTGTAAAGGAGAATTCTTGTAACCATACTCGAATTCCTGTATTTGCACGTGAATTCCTGCAATTTGTACGATCCAATGAAGAGATGTATGTGATGAGAGTGTTCAAATGAGGTTGATACATCATGTATTTATATGCGTTTGAGGAGGGCTAATTAGTTTCTTAGGCCGACCTTAACAATTTGTGTACTTGTGGGTTTGACTTCAAAAATGCACTTTTCCTTATCCAAATTCAGTGCCTCCAGGGTCAATTTTGGTCCCCTCAAAAAGAGGAATTTTGTCCAAACATCATCTTAGGTCAATGAGCTGCCCAAAGTGAAATTCGGCCCTAGCTGCACATTTTAACAAGATTAAATCTCAACTTGCTTGAGATTAATGGTTGAGATTCATCTAATTCAGTAATGCAAATAACCTTTGCATTTTATTAGATTAAACTCACTTTCTTATAAAAACAATTACTTTAATAAATCCTTTGATTAAGGTGAATTTGCCAAGGTTGAAGGCTTTGGATGACTTCCACACATCATAAAACTTAGACCTGTGTGGAAGTACATATCTGATGCTACAAACATCAACATATTTTTCTCCATAAACTCGCCTTTGGCATCAAACAAAGGATGCCATGAAGTACATATCCGATGCTACAAACATCAACCAAGTTTTCTCAATAAACTTGCCTTTGGCACCAAATAAAGGATGCCATGGCTTCATGGATAGGAAAGAGCTATTCATGAACCATGGTCCTGAGAATTAATAGAGCTTTCGCCTCAGACTTGAATATGAACCTGGCCATCCATGAGAGAGAATGTGAAAGGATGAACTGTAACCAAGAATGGGAACCCATTTCTGTTGTGTCTAACTTCCATGCTGTTCCAAACTTGCCCTCCAACTTATGAATTTCCCTACTGAAGTCTTTTTTGTCAAATCGATTATTTGGCTTATACCCATGTCTTTGTGGACCACCAAGGAAACCCCACTTCCTTGACTCTTCAACACCTTATTCCGCTTGTTGCTTCTCACCTCCTTTACTCTCGTCTCTCCTTGCAAATTCTGTTATTCCAACTGCCCAGCTAGAAAACTGCCATCTCCTGCTTCTAAAACCCTATTACTTCCAATATCTCGGGGCTAGATATCTTTGCTTTTCACATAGTAGAACTGTCCTCTCCCTCCAATGAACTCTGCTGACCATCATCCAAAGTATGATCCAAATCCTCACAATAGGACTGCAAAAAGGCATCACATTGTACCTCCTGCCAAGTTATCATTTGAGCCACTTACCCTAAGTTTGGATTTGGCAACATCTTGTCTCCCTTTACCTCCCAAGGTCCTAGGGAGCCTTTCCACCAACATAGCGATACCACGGTAGTTAGCAAAAATTTCATCATCGGGAAGGTGGCTTCAGAATAATCCATGAGCTGAATATCTTCCTCCATCCCTCAGATCCTTGGGTGGGAGATCAACATATCAGGCATTGAAACTGGCAGTCCATTTGTCAATAAAACCATTGATTTCATCACAATTTATGACCACCTTTTAACTATTTAGTTTTATATTCTGTTTTTCTTAATCATATTGGATGCTTTGCATAATTTTAGTTTGTTGGTTATTTTAGTTTTGTATAGATATTTGGGAATTGATACTTACCTAGGTTTTATGGTAAGATGACATTGGCACTTTAACAGGTCATTTCTAATGACCTTGGAAGTTTGAATGCGAGGAATTATGGATCTATGATGCACAAATATGATGCATTGTTTGTACTTATTTGTTGAGTTTTTTCGAAAACAGTTATAAATAACAGTTGTTTTTGTACAGGGGACCTATTTAAAAGCCGAGGATGTAATGGATGTTTTTTCAGAGATGCTGCTACATCCACACCTGACAGTTTCTGTTATAGGATGTTTTCGACCTCACTTGGTCAAAATTATAAATAATTTGGTAGAGATGCTTTACAAGTTACGGAGTTCGGGAGAACACACAGACAAAGGTTATGAGAAACTTGTTGTATATGAATTTTGCGAATTAAAATTGAATCAGGCAAAATGGAGTCCAAAGCTCCATGAGTATGTAGTTATTGCATTCAGTCGCAGTCTTGAGCTAGCACCCTTTTTGTTGAGGTCAGTATCATCTAATCTCGAAGTTGCATATTCAATTTCATATTCTTGTTATTTCATTTGATGGTGTTATTTTCCCAAAAGGAAAAATGAATAAATTTAGACATAAATTGGGACCACCTAGCCACAATTAACCAAAAAATAGTCATAATACTGAGAAAAACTGCCTGGATAAATACACCAATGCTTCGTCTCTCTATTATATACAATTCCATCTTTAACCAGCTATTTGTCTTTGATATAACTTGTGACCCAGATGCCATCAGCACGCTCCTAAACTCTCCATGAGGAGAAGCTCGTGGCTGCTCTTGCCAGTCTGTATCTTGGTTCCTCTTACTCAGCCTATCCCACTGAACGTCAATCGCTTCACCATTGTTATGAATTTTCTCCTTATAGCCCATTGTTCTCTAGTTGTTTCTACTCCATTTCCACTGTCTCTCTCATCCACTGCTGAGGTATTTCAGCATTCCTAACATCTGCTCCAAGCTTGAGTGTATTGTATATTATGGGACTCAGGGAATTCAATTTAAAATTGCCTCAACTCTCTCCCTCATTTACTTTACAAAAATAAAAATGTCTAATTTTGAGTAATCCCAAATCTAGTACTTTCTTGACTTCTTGCTTACATTGGGGATTGGCTTCCTACATGGCCTCTTATTGTCAGCTGAATACCACTCTGCTTTTTCCCTTAGCTCTCTGTAATTTCTTTCTCCTACCCAATTCTCCATATAGCACTAATTGATATCTGCTAATTGCCTCATTTTGCCTAATATGAATGGAGATTGTAATTGGGGTGCAGCCCAGTTAAGGCTACAGAAGTCGCAAAGCACTAATGTTATGTCTTATCATCCGTATTTTTTTATTAAGCCTACACCAGAAGTGTTCATGGACCTTTAAGAATGTGGATCTTCCTCCTATCACCTTAAAACTTTTGCAAGCCTGTAACAATTCCCTTTACATATTGTAAGAGATGACTATATTCACTTTAGAAGGTTCTAACGTATCTCTTTCTTTTGTTTTTTTCATCTGGATGTGTATTCAGGTTATGTTTGATACGCCAGTACTTGAATTCTATGAACATTAGATCCCTTTATTCCTCCAACAGATCACATTCTCCAGTTCATTATTAGAGTTGACTCCCTCAAGATCAACAACCTTGTAGATGCAAAAGACCTTGAGCCAAGGGTATGGTTTTATCTTTAGGATTGGTTATTGATTAAGAACCTAAAAAAGAAAATATAATTACCCTACCTGTATCATGTTCTATCACCCCACTACCTCTAGCCCTAACTGGATTTCCTTTATCATCCATACCAAAGGATCTTTGTGGATTGACCACTCACTAATTGTGTTTTAATAGAGTTGGTGGCATTCTTTCTTTTCATGTTATTTTCAATTATATCCATGAAAGTTTTCTGTTTTTGATGAAATTTGCATGTTTGATGTGGTGCCATTTTAGCACTAACTGAAAAAAATGGCAGCAAAACTACACCGAAGGGTTAGAGGGTTTATTAGGTATAAGAAATGGGGTACTCGATTTAACATAGCTAGTGGTGTCTATATATATATGTTAAAATTGGCAACTAGGGCCAAATTCCACTTTGGACAACTCATTTGATGGAGATGATTATTGCATTGAATTCCTCTTTTTGAAAGGACCAAAATTGCCCTAAAGATCATCAAATTTGGATAAGCCGAATGTGTTTTTGAATTTGTGCCCTCACATGTGCAAATTGTCAAGGTCGGCCACATCATTATGTAGGCTCATGAAGCCCAAGAGACATGTCACTTTACCCTCAACGATTTGTATAAATAAGAGAGACCCCCCAACCTCATTTTGCATCAATCTCATCTCACACCTTCTTCTATCTCCTCATTTGATTGGTTTGTACAACTTATTGGGCATCTCTTTTCCTCACGTGTGGCAGCAGAAGGACGAATTACAAGGCCGGAATTTCAGAGTCTATTGCAGGTTTGATCAGCGTTGACCAGGGGTGTTTTTAACACATTTTATTGCGATTTTTGGGTCAAAATTTCGTGTTTGGCAGGCCACATTTATTGACATAAGAACCGAGGCATTTTATTGAATTTGACTATAGACCAATTGCAGGGTTGACCACAAAGTTGACTGCAAAGTTTGACTGCTGTTTTCATGACTATTTTGGGCTGAAGTTGACTAGCAAAGAAGGTTGAGTTTGATTGGGTTGGACTGTTTTCTGTTGTGTTGACCATTGTTGACTTTCTGGTTAGGGCACAATTTGATTGCGATTGGCTGTAGATTTGATAGGGCCGTTTTGACTGTGATTTGGCAAGTCAATTTTGACTTTTGTACTCTCTCTCTGCTGAACATTTGATATAATAATATGAGGAATTGATCAAATGGTTTTCCCCATCTTGGGGTTTTTCCCTGGCATTCACCAAATCTAGTGTTCTCTTATCTTGGTTTGTCTTCTGCATTTTGTTATTCATGTTCTATCTATAGTTACTGTCAATGTCATTTATGGTTAATGTGATTGCTAATGGAAAACTAAATTGGAAATCGTCATTAGGCTACTAAAAGGACATTGAAGTAATTGTGCTAAGCGTAGAACATACCATTGTTAACTAAAATTAACATGGTATCAAAGCCCAAGCGAAGACAAAGCCCAAGCAAGAGAGAAAAAATAATCACTAAGAGAGATTTGTTGGACAAGACTATTGGACAAGTCTCCATGGCATCTACATCTTACTTCAAGACTGAGGACAAGCTCAATGACAAGACTGACTATCATGCATGGAAAATGACTTTGGACTTGAGTTTGGAAGAGCATGATGTAAGGGACTACGTTTAGGGAAAAGTGGTGGAGCCTCCTTCAAATGCATCGACAACTGCTAAGATAAAGTATAGAAAAGGTGAGGCCAAAGCTAAAAAAGCTATCAATGACTCCATTCAAAATCATTTGGTTGCTTATATTTCTGATTTAGAAACGTCTAAGGAGATGTATGCTAAGTTGGTTGGGATGTTCAAAGTAAACAATGCAAATCCAATTCTCTTTCTCAAGAACAAGTTGAAGGACATCAAAATGGTAAAGGGGAGCCTATCCAATCTTACTTCATGGGAATAACTCAAGTCAAGAATGACCTACTATCTATTGGAGAAGTTATTGCTGACAGGGAGCTCACTTTCAGTGCACTTGGAGGTCTTTCCCTTGGGATGTATTTGTCACCACTATTCTCAACATTGACAGGATACATAGTTTTGATGAATTGAAATGCACTCAAGAAGAGATGAGGATGATGGAGAGAGATAAGTCCTCCGAATGAAATGAACCTACTGCCTTCTCAGCTCATCCAAAAAGGAAGAATAATGCTGGTTCAATGAGACAGGGTCAAGGATTCATGAAAGGAAGAAAATGAAGGTGCTATAATTGCAACAGGTTCAACCATTATGCTAGAGAGTATCCTCACAAGAGGAATACTCTAAGGGATGATGGCAACAACAACCACAACAATTTCAAAGGCAATGGTAATCAAAGGAACATGTTCAACAACAAAGGAAAGAGGAATGCTCCCGCTACTTGAAATAGAAATGGTTGACCTCCCAAGAGGACAAGAAAAGCCAGGTATGATGAAAGTAATGTCGTAGAAAAACAAGATGAGTTTTATTTTATTTCAGCTCACTCTACTGCGTCTCCCCTAGATACAATGGATCATTGGTTGATTTATAGTGGAGCCTCAAGGCACTTCATTGGATACATAGAGACCCTCTCAAATTTGGTTGGAAAGAAGACTAATTTGAAGACCATACTTGGAGATAATGCCACCTACCCCATGAAAGGGATAGGTATTGTCACTCTTCACTTGAATCAAGGTCAAACCATTCATCTACAAGAAGTATTGTATTTGCCTGATTTGAATAAGAACCTAGTGTTTTTTTTGCAATGGAAAATAAAGGCTTCAAGGTAGCATTCGTTGATGGAAATGTACGTATTTGGCAAAGAAACCCTAAAGATGCATTTACTCTTGGATTTAGGGTTGATCAATGTTGCGAACATTGTGATGTTATTGCGCTTTTTGCAAAGAGGCGTTTTAATTGGCCGATAAAATCGATGATTTTTTAAATTTGAAAAAATCACGATAATTTGGTAAAAATCGTGAGTCGACTAGTAATAATCGTGGGCCTCAGAAACAACGAGTTTTTAAAGGTAAAATTTAGTTTTTTTGTTTCATTTTGTAAACAAAGGGAAAGAGTGAGAGCTAAGGAGGAGGAAAACTCATCTACAAGGTTAAGAGAAGAGAAAAGTGAAGGAATTTAACATTCCAAGCAACAAAAAATTCAAGTTTGGACCAAGTTTTTTTAGCAGTGCGTGGTTTTCAGGTATCAGCATCAAATTTGGCCCTATTTTTTCTCTTGTTTTTCTTTGGGTTTCTATTACCCATATATTTTCCGTCATTTTTGCTTGGATTTGAGTGTTTTTTTTTTGTCATTTTTGTTGCATTTAGTGGAGAAGGGGTTTTGGGTAAAAAATGCAAAATCTTGATTGTTAGTTTTATTGTTTAATTTCTTCTTGTGCACAAATTCCACTTTGCACAAATTCCTAGACATGAGGTAGGGCCTTGCTCAAATACAAATTCAGAAATCATTCGAAGGGCCCTCAAATCATTGGAAGAAGTAGAGACAACCAAACTTTCCAAGGCAACTCTGAAGAGTCAAATGGTAGGGGGTGGAGTGCTAGGATTGGGAGGTGACTGTGAGAGTGGTACAGGTTCTTTTCCACCATTAGCATCTACACCCAACCCCATAGCTACCTCATCATTTTTTGTTCCTAGAACCACATCAGGTGCACAACCATCTATCAAGTCGGTTCCTTAAAAAAGGGAGAAGGAAGAAGCTGACAAGTTGTTGGGCAAGTTTCTTTTTTTGTAGTGATATTCCTTTCAGCATTGCCTGGGACAATCAATTTTTCCAGCTCGCGATTGATGCTATTTCTATTGTTTGCCCAGGGTACGAAGCCCCTTCATATGATGACTTTAGAGGGCGCATTCTTCAGAATGAAAAGGTTGATTGCACTATAAGAGATTGGAGGAGTTTAGGGGATCATGGGCACACATAGGATGCACTATGATGTCAAATGATTGGACTAATCAAAAGGGTAGAATCTTTATTAACTTCTTAGTTAATTGTCCCAAGGGCACATGTTTATGAAATCTATTGATGCATCTGCACATATCAAAGATGCACAGTTATTATGTGATTTGTTGAATGTGTTCATTCAGGAGGTTGGTCCACAACATGTTGTTCAAGTCATAACGAACAATGCTGCAAATTATGTTGCTGCTGGCAAGATGCTTATGGAGAGACATCTTAACTTATTTTGGACAACTTGTGCTACACACTTGATTTGATGTTGGAGGACATAGGAAAAATTCGTTTTGTCAAGGATATTGTTGAATCATAAAAAACATTACAAAATTTATATATAATCATGCATTTGTGCTTCATTTGATGAGAACATTCAACACCAACAAGGAGTTGGTGCGCCTTGCCATTACACGGTTTGCCACTAGTTTCATATCTCTTTAATCCCTCCTGAATTCTATGTGGGATGTGAAGAGAATGTTTTTTTCATTGGAGTGGCATGCATGGTCATATAGCCACAAACTACAGGGAGAGGCCATATGCAGGTTAGTCATACCTGGAAAGCTTTTGGGTGGGAGGGCATGAGGTGTGTAGCATTACTAAACCTTTGGTAAAGGTTCTTCGATTAGTTGATGGAAACAAGCACGCAATGGGCTACTTGTATGAGGCCATGGATAGAGCCAAAGAATCCATTCACAACTACTATGATGATAAGGGGGATGAGGGGTTTGAGAAACAACAACTCATATGGGAAGTGATTGATGAGCGAACAATACACTCCATCATCCCATTCATGCTGTAGGGATCTACCTGAACCCCACATTTTCTTACTCCTGTGGTTTCTTATTTGATGTTGAGGTCATGGAAAGATTCTTCACTTGTGTTCAGAAGATGGTGCCATCTCCAGCAGAATGTGCAGAAATCTCCAAAGAAATAGAGATATACAGGATGACAGGTGGCACATTTAGCTTTGACATTGCTATCTATGATAGGAAGACTAAAATGGCAGGTAACCTTTAGTTTGTTTCAAAATTCATTGTCTCTTCAAGTTCTTTCTTTGCTTCAACTTTCAAATTTCATTTTTTTCTTATGTTTATCTTATTTGTTGTAGATGCATGGTGGAGAAGCTACAGTGGCAGAGCACCCAATCTCCATAGGCTTGCCATTCAAGTGCTTAGTCAGACCAATGTGGAAAAAGTCGAAGTTAGGATTAAATCGACAAGGGTCCAAAAATTGAAAAACTTGTTAAAGTGTGGAGTAATCAAAAAATAAAAACATATTCATTTTTTAATTTTTTTTAGCATCTAAAGTATTCACAACATCAAATAAATGCATTTCCACATAAACATGTAAAGAAATCTAATATATAATATGTATATGAAGTCCAGTGCTACATCACATATCAAAATAGTGAATCAAGGCCCAAATCTTGAGTCCTGGTTCAATCTCAACTCTCAAGAGTCAAAATATCAACAAAAAATATAATAAATGTATATCATGAGTCATCTACATGTCAAAGTAATTAGTCACTGAGATCCTCTGCCCCTTTTACGGGAATAGGGAATGGCTTTTCCTTTTCCTCTAGAGGAAGAAGGCCCTGCCCCTAGGGATACAAATGGACTCAATCGTCCTCTAGAAGCCAATAAAAGAGGTGGCTTCTGTCCGTTGTTACTGTTGCCCGTCCTAGATGGTGTCACCTCCTCCTCATCGTTCTTCTCCTGCTTTGCCTCCTGATCCTGATGCTGCTCCTCCTCCTCTACCTCTGGCTCTCCCTCCCCTACTACTGCTACCTCCTCTGTTGCTACTGCCACTGGATCCACATCTATCCAATTGGGGATCGAGTCCATGGTCGTTCTCTAAGTCTCGACCCTCCATGTAGCAGTGGTATCAATGCTCTCCAATGAGATGGCTTCCACATCAGGAGATTTTTGAAGTTGTCTCACCCACAATCGAAGATTGTAGTAGTCATAGACCATGTTTTTACCTATTGCGCTTTGTGCTGCGTATTTTGTCAAATACACTCCAGTTGCGCTCACACCCAAAGGAACTACATGTTTGGCTAAAGCACACGAATGGAAAGCTTTTGGAGATGGGGTACTCTGCCACCATAGCTTGTCCACCAAGTGTCTACAAGTTAAAGGAAAAATGAGAAACATAAAAAAAAGTTAAAACATTGAAATTCTAAACTTGAAACAGATTGAAGGTTACCTAGAATTTTGGTTTTCCTATTTTTAATAGCCATGGTAAAACCAAATGTGCCACTTGCCATCCTACCTATCTCCATTTCTTTAGAAATGTCTTCACATTCTTGCTCAGATGCCACCATCCTCTCAACACAAGTGAAGAATCCATCCATCACCTTGGCATCAAATCTGAAACCATAGGAATAACAAAATGTGGGGTTTAGTTAGATACCTGCAGCATGAATGGGGCGATGGAGGGTATTGTTCCATCGCTCATCAATCTCTCTCCATATGACCTGTTGTTTCTCTAACCCTTTGTCTCCCTTATCTTCATAATAAGTATAAATGGCTTCTTTGGTTGTATCCATGGCTTCATACAAGTAGCCCATTGCAGGTTTCTCTCCATCAACCAACCGAAGAACCCTTACCAAAGGTTCTGAAATGGCACACACCTCCTCTACTCCTGCCCAAAAGCTCTGATCATATGAAACTTAAGTCACCTGACACGGGGATTCGAGATTTGTAGAGTCGGATTCAGACACGTTGACCCCCTGGAATAGGACACGTAGGATTCGTTATATATTATTTTTTTATATATATATATATATATATATATATATATATATATATTAAAAATTAGATATTTATTACACATTTTAATTAATGATACAAATTCATTGATTTCAAACATAAATCTTCATCTATAGCATGCATAGTACATACAAAAGACAAAGATACTTATATGAAATGGCAAATGGTTACAGGGAAATATAATCTAAGGCATATTAGCAACATAAATGCCTATTACTAGAGGATGAACAAAATTTTGGACAATATGGACTTTTATTTCAAAATTCAAATCTCTGCATCTCAGGGCTAAGTTTTGCTGATAATTATAAATTATCTGAAATCTGGGGTCATGTCTCTTCCAACAATGCCAGTGACTTATTAAACATTCGCTTCTCTAAAAGTCTTAAAAGTATTTTGTCAACTAAAGGACAAACATATCATGGATAAATAACAGTCAAA
Source organism: Pinus taeda (assembly GCA_000404065.3). Classification (NCBI taxonomy): domain Eukaryota; kingdom Viridiplantae; phylum Streptophyta; class Pinopsida; order Pinales; family Pinaceae; genus Pinus; species Pinus taeda. The sequence continues at coordinate 265,174 of APFE030842482.1, read as the reverse complement.
TCAATCAAATGTATGAGCAATGAAGTTTAAGTCTTTTCAAATCTCTGATCACTTCTTGAATCTTGTCAAGTTCGTTGTTTTTCAGAGAAAACATGATATTGATGATTCTCCAGTATTAGAGGTTTGAGGAACACATATCTGCAGTACAAAATTTGCTTGGAGATTGGCTGCTGAGGATGACAATAAGCCTCCAACAAAAGAAATCTAACCCTAGAAATTCTGTTCTAGAAACTACATAGGCAAACTTTTGTCCACTAAACTTAAAACATACATTCTTCTCCAGAAATACTGAAAAATTGGTCACTGAGACAATTGTTTCTAGTTATTTTATGGGATACAAATCCTAAAATCGGGATTCGCTGGCCATGCACGGGATTCGTATAGGATTCGTACGAATCCCAATAGGACACGTCGAATCTGATTTTAGGATACGATTTTCAAGAGAATCGTATCGGACACGCGGGATTCGGGATCTCTGGGCTATATGAACGAATCCGGTTACTAAGTATGAAACTAGTCTGCATATGCTCTCTCCCTCTGCTTTGCGGCTAATAGATAAAGCATGCCAATCCTGTGAAAGAAACATGCTCTTCACATCCCACATAGAATTCAATAGAGACTGGAAAGATATGAAAGTAGTGGCAAATCGTGTAATGGCAGGATGCACCAACTCTTTGTTGTTGGTGAATCTTCTCATCAAGCTAAGCAGAGATGCATGATTATATATAAATTTTGTTATGCTCCTAGATGATTCAACAATATGCTTCACAAGATGAATCTTACCTATATCCTCTAACATCAAGCCAATACAATGAGCAACACAAGGTGTCCAAAACAAGTTATGATATCTCTCCATAAGCAACTTACCAGCTGCAACATAATTGGCAGCGTTGTCCATTATGACTTGGACAACATTTCGTGGGCCTATTTCCTGAATGAATATGTCCAACAATTCACATAATAAACGTGCATATTTAATGTGTGCAGATGCATCAACAAATTTCATAAACATTGATCCCTTGTGACAACTAACCAAGAAGTTAATAAGGGTCCTACCCTTCTGGTCAGTCCAACCATTTGACATGACTGTGCATCTAGTGTGTTCCCATTATGCCCTAAACTCCTCCAATCTAGCAGTGTAATCAGTCTTTTCATCTTGAATAAGAGGCCCTCTCAATTCTGCAAGGGTAGCGGCTTTATACGTTGGGTCAACGATGACAACAACATCAAACATAGGTTGGTAGAATGGGTTTGTCTTGGCAATGTTGAATGGAACATCACTCCATAAAGGACACTTACTGACCAACCTGTCAGATCTGCCTTTTCCTTTTTTTTTAAGTGTCGATTTGATGCTAGGTTGTGCACTAGGTGTGGTTCTAGGAACAAAAAAAGTTGAGAATGCTGAGGGGTTGGGACATGTGGGTGTGGAAGTTGATGTTGAAGAACCACTCTCACTCCCCCAACTCTTGAGGCCCATACAAGTTGGATTTTTAGTGCTACCATGGTGTCTTTGCCATTCTCTTTATCCATCAACGATTTAATGGTCTGCCAGATGATTTCTGGAGATGGATCTGGGCAAAGGTCTACATTTTGACCCGAAATTTGTCCCAAATTGAATTTGCCCTGACATATGCTTACCACACATATTGCAAGTCAAATACGTTCTATTGACCCCCCCGGATTCAGGATAGTATCACGTTCACCATATTCCCATATACGGTCCAAAAGCTTTGGCATTTTGTTTGAAACTTTGAACTTGAATTTGTACCTAGGCACAAAAAAATTGAAAAAAAAAAAAAATTTGCCCATCACATAAGAAGCAAACAAAAATGTAATTGTTGATTTTAATTTTTAAATGCCTCTTCTCACTCTCTTGAACACATTCAGATTCACTAAACAAGCGTTTGAATTTTTGTCATTTGATTCTTGAAAGTTGAAGTTTTGCTTCAATCTACATTCCAAATAATGTTTTGATTCAAAATTCTAAGCAAAAATAAGATAAAAACAAACTAATAGTATTATAGAAAGATTTAAGAAGCCCTTTGTGTAACAAAGACTAAGAGAGAAATTAAAATACGTACTTGGCAACAACAAATCGACACTTGAATTTCTCATGTTGAGTAGTGGACAAATCTCCAAATCTCCACCACAAAACTAGCAAATCTCCTCCTCTTGGGCAATGGCAAACACCTCCTCTCTCCACAGGGACGAATGGGAGCAAAAACAATGAAAAATGATGGGCTTTTTTTTCACTTTTCCGCCTCTTATACGCGACTTGGGAAGTCTTGGTGACTTTTTGGGTTGATTGCCGATTAAATCAGGACTTTTATGATTTAATCCTGATTTTTTCGGGAGTGGAAAAATCGGCAAAAAATCGGCCAACCAAAAAAATCGTGTTTTGAGGATTTAATCCCAATTTTTACTCTACTTTTTCCACACTGACAAACATGTAGCTCCTTGGGATGTGTGAGCGCAATTGGAGTGTATTTGAAAAAATACACACCAAGAAGCGCAACAGGTTAAAATGTTCCAATTAAATTTCTTGAATTCATTAAATAATAATTTTTTAGAATTATTAATTTATTATTTATAGTCCCAACGACTTAATGACATGGTCTACGTCTACTACAATCTTGGATTATGGGTGAGGCAACTTGAGAGGTCACCTGTTGTGGAGGCCATCTCATTGGATGGGATTGACACCACTGCTGCATGGAGGGTTGAGGTCGAGAAGCCTATCATGGAGTCGACCCCTGATTGGTTAGAGCAGGAGGTAGTGGAGGGGGTAGGGGGGAGGCGGGAGGAGGAGGAGGAGGTGACACCACCTACCCTTGTCACCAGTAGAGGACGTGGTCTACCTCCTCTAGCTCCTAGTTCGTCAACTTCTAGAGCACAATAGAGTCCACTGCCAGCCCCACCGCCTTCTTCATCTAGAGGGAAAGTTGAAAGCTGTTACATTTTCTCGGAAGAGGGGCATGGGAAATTAGTAGTATTAGTTATTTGGTTCATTTCATTGTATATGACATTATGACTCATGATATGAGATACATTATTATATTTTTTGTTGATATTTTGAGGTTGAGTTGGGATCCAAGACTTGGTATTCAGGACATGATTCACTGTTATGTGTGATGTAGCACTAGACATGATATTACACATCTTATATATTAGTTCTCTTTTCATATTAATGTGTCAATGCATTTATTTTATGTTGTGGATGCTTTAGATATTAAAAAAATTGAATATTTTTGTATTTTCCGAATTTGTACCGATTTTTACCAAAATTTTCCCGATTTTTACGATTTTTTTCTCCTGATTTCAGACCCTCGCCGATTTAGTTCCGGTTGTGATGTTTGCAACATTGGGGTTGATGGTTTCTATCAAGTTGGTGGAAGTCCTTTGGGAGCTTTTGCAAGCGATATTTCACTTCAATATGAGCTATGGCACCGAAGATTTGCCCACTTACATTACAGAGCCTTACCTGAGGTAATGAAGATGGTCAGAGGTATGCTCGAGTTCAACATGAATCATGAAGGTGTTTGTCAAGGTTGTGCAATTGGAAAACTTACAAAGGGATCATTACCTTCTAGTGAAAGCAAGACTACCGATATTCTTCAATTGGTCCATTTTGACTTGTCTGGTATCTTGTCCGTAACATCGTTGGGAAGATATTCATATTATGCAATCTTTGTGGATGACTACTCTCGCAAAACATGGATCTATTTCTTGAAGAGGAAGGATGACGTGTTCAAATGGTTTCGTTCTTTCAAATCATTGGTGGAAAATTAATTAGGGAAGAAGATTAAGATATTGAGGATCGACAATGGAACTGAATATGAATAAAATGAATTCAATTACTTTTGCAGAGAGGTTGGCATTAAGAGGGAGACAATTGCCCCATACACTCTTGAGCATAATGGCGTTGCTAAAAGGAAGAATTGAACAATCATGGAAGCCACCCGTGCCATGCTCCGTGATCAAGGTCTACCAAAGTTCTTATGGGGAGAATCTGCCAACACTGCAGTATATGTTCAAAATAGAAGCACACATCAAGCTTTGGATTTCAATACACCTGAGGAGCTCTTCACTGGTAAGAAACTTGATGTTTTTCATTTTAGAATCTTTGGTTGTCCAGTATATTTTCATGTGCCTAAAGAGAAGAGGAATAATTTGGAAGCTTCTGGGAAGAAAGGAATATTCGTTGGCTACAGTGAAAATTCAAAGCCATATAGAATCTCTGTGCCCGGTCAAAGAGATGTGGAAAGTAAGCCGTGATGTCACCTTTGATGAAGATACTGCCCTTATGAAAGCCAAAGATCTCCCTATCCCAAGGAAGGACAATGATGATGTTGTCGAAAAACAGGATGAACCTCCGACAGATGAGCCTATGCCTGATGGATCCTATTGATCCACCTCTTGGTGATCCCTCTACCTCAAGGAAACATTCATTATGGCTCAAAGATACACTCGAAGATGCTGAAAGACATATTGCTCCAAGAGGGACATTCCATGGAAGTAAGAAGCCAAACAAGTATCAAGGTTATTTGGTTGCTATGAGCACTCTTGTTCAAGCTAAACCATGCACATTCGAATAAGCTGTAGAACCCCAAGTATGGAAGGATGTGATGAATGAGGAATATGATCTATCATGAATAATGATGTTTGGGATGTGGTTCTTAGACCCAAAGACAAGTTTGTGGTCACCTCAAATGGCTTTACAAAATCAAACATAACGCTGATGGAGTGCTGAAAAATATAAGGCCAGGTTCTTCGTTTGAGGCTTCTCTCAAAAGGAAGGAGTGGATTATGACGAGATATTTGCCCTAGTTGCTTGATATACCACTATCTGATCTATTATTGCTCTCTTTTGCCAACCAAGGATGGAGCCTACATGAAATGGATGTCAACACTGCTTTCTTGCATGGCTCGCTTAAGCAGGAAGTTTACTTGGAACAACCTCAAGGGTTCGAAGTACAAGATCGAAGGACATACGTATGCAGGTTGAAGAAAGCTCTCTATGGATTGAAGCAAACCCCTTGGGCTTGGTACGAAAGGATTGACAATTATCTTGTGAAGCTGGAATTTACAAGGAGCTATGCTGATCCTAACCTATACTTCAAGGTTGAAAAGGACATGCTTCTTATTTTGGTCCTTTGTGTTGATGATCTGTTTCTAACTGGTCTAGACCCTCTCATTTATCAATGAAAGAGGGAGTTGACTTCCGAGTTCTAGATGAAGGACCTGAGTCTGATGCATTACTTCCTAGGCCTGGAGGTATGGCAAAAGCTAGGTGAGATTTTCCTTTCTCAAGGAAAATACATTATGAAGCTGTTAGAGAGATGTGGGATGGTGGATTGCAAGTTTGTGTCTACTCCGATGGAACTCAACTTCAAGAAGCTATGTGGAAGCGCTGTTGGGCCCAAATTGGCAAACTCTTCTGAGTATAGACAGATTGTGGGGGCCCTGATGTTCTTGGTTAACTCTTGACCAGACATATGCTTCGCTGTGAATACTTTGAGTCAATTTATGATTGAGCCTCATCACATATATTGGATTGTTGTTAAGAACCTCTTGAGATATCTTCGTGGCACAATCAACTATGGGCTGAGATACGCAGTCGGTAATTTGAGGCTACATGGATTTTCTTATGTTGACGGGGCTGGCAATGTGGTGGATAGAAAGAGCACGTCATCATGTTGCTTCTCATTGGGCTCTGCTTTGATTTCTTGGACGAGAAGGAAGCAATAATCGATTGCTCTTAAGCATCGTCGAGGCTGAAGCTCATCAGTGGGCTATTTGAGCATGCGTTGGATACCATCGTGATCTATTGCGACAACCAAAGTGGGATTCGCCTTTTAGAGAATCCCCTGTTCCATGACTGTTCCACACATATTGACATCAGGAACCACTTTATTTGCGATATGGTACAATAGGGAGCAATAAGGCTCCAACACATCAGGACTGATGAACAGATTCTTGACATTTTCATGAAGACCTTGGGGAAGGTCAAATTCCTAGCCTTCCAAGAGAGACTTGGAGTTGTGGAAGGACCCTCCCACGAGGGTCCTGCTTGAGTTGGACACTGAGCTCCTGGGGGTTTGGGGTACTTCTTGGAGCTATGAGTGACCATAGGGTGAGTGGTTCACCTTCCCCTATAGGTGTGCTATGTATAGGGTGAGTGGTTCACCTCCCCCTGTGATACCCCTTGATGCTTGACATGTGTGTAGGGTGAGTGGTTCACCTTCCCCAACGATCGCTGGCACATGTGTGTAGGGTGAGTGGTTCACCTTCTCCTATGGCATATGAGCAGGATGAGTGGTTCACCTTCTCTTATAGATGCCTCAGCATACATCCTACCCATGTAGTCCGGGACTTGTGGGAAGTACCTCTCATGAGTTGAGAAAAGTGGATAGAGATCATAACACTACAGATGGACGCATTGTGTATTGCCATGCCTCCTATGTCTAGGATGCATGGTGTTCAACAACTTGATCATTCAGGATCAAATCCGATTGAGGTTCTAACCTTGGACTGAATTTTGTCAGTGGAGAGTGGCAAGGTCTTGTGACTCACTCTCGATCAATTCTTCTTTATTATTACATCATTGTTCTGTTAGGGTTCTATAATTTATCGGATCTAAGGTAATTGAGTATTGTATCTCCGGAATATTATTTTGTAAATACTTGTTAATCTGCCAATGAAAAGAGGGTATAAATAAGAAAAAGAGAAAAACAAAAAAGATTAAAAAACAAGAAAAGATTGAACCCTGCCAAAGGAAAGAAAAGTAAAAAAATAATAATAATATTGAAAGTGTTGCAAATCTAAATGCCACTACTCATAGATAGTTTTGCTTCGTTATTGAAAAATAAAGAGTTGCATGCAGTTTGTTTAAAATGCCACAATTACTAGCTTTTGTTTAATCATACAGTGTAATCACGATTAAACTCCTTTAAATTTTTGTAAATTAAGTTAGAAAATAAAGACTTACCCAACAGCTTAATCTGGGTAAATCACTAGTTAGGTAGAAAATGACATTGATCCAACTGTTTAATCTGGATCGATAGAAGAAATAAGGGATAGGTTAGGTAGCTTTTCATTATGTATAAAAGAAATAAAATGGGTCTGCTAGTCTAAGTGCAGCCTAGAGGAAAGAATAAAAAAAATTATAGTTTAATCTAAGGGTAGGTAGATAGCATCATTCGTTAGTATTTGCCTATATCATTTTTATCCAAAGTTTGATCATAGGCTAAAGAGGCAAATATGTGTGTTATGTGAATAACGTACTTCATATGTTTCATATTCCCTTTATCCTAAGTCGGGAAAGCAATAATCAAAAGGCGTAAGAGCACAAAGCTCTTTTGTCGCTTATGGTTAAAGTACAACAACATTGAAGGCGTTAGGATCTGCTCCCACTCTTGATCAATGAGCCTTATCTGCTTTCGGCCCCACCTCTCCATATTGCGTTTGTCGCTGGGCCCCATCCTCTACGTGTCGCATCCTCGGGATTTCGCACCCCCCTCACCAAAACCATAAACCGCCCGCTACCCCTTTGGAAACCACTTTCCCACATCCGCTCCACTGCACCCCACCACGTTTCCTCCACCATTCTCTGTTTGCCACGTTGTATGATCGTTAAACCAATTAAATGCCTTCCCGACCAAACGACTGTTCTCCATTAAATTCAATTTCTCCCGGGTAACCGTTTAGGCCTAACGGTCCCATGCCCTTTCAACGGGGCGATTAGATGCAACATTTAAAACTTGCCGAACCCATTGTTTCTTTTTCTTCACTGCTCATCTTGTCGCTCTCTTGCATTTTACTGTTTGTTTTCCTGTTATTGTCAATTTTCCACAGCGATCACTTTCAGAGCAAATCTGCGGTCATATCATGACAGAAACTAACATTTCCTTTCATTTTCACCTATCAGTCCGTTATTCTATTGTGCTCGGTAACCTCCTCTGCAAATTCATCCTCTTCTCAGATCTTTGCAGTTTTGCCTCCAAAGACTAGCACTCAAGAGAAACCTATTAATCCTTTAATTCCCCCTTCTGTCGATTTATATCATATATCGTTAGCTGATAGGGATTACAGGATAAATGAAACCCAATGTGACTGTGATTTTCTTGAGTTATATTGCTGGCTGGAAGATAAACACACAGACAAAACCAATGAAATTGGGCTCTGGGAGTCCAACCTCCCCCATTATATTTTCCCCTTGATATTCCAAGCCCCATAATTCATCAGAAGATGTCAAGCTTGCTATGTCCCTGACCAAAGAGCCATCATTGCCCCTACAACCCAAACCATTGATGATGTTGGCTCCCACTGTGGAAAATGTTGCTCCTTTCTCCCTAGAAGCCCTCACCCAACTTTATCAAAAGCTGGATTTTGCCACTGGAGCCAGAATCTTTGAGATTTTCTTGCCAGAGAATGCCCAATTACCCAAAAAGAATCCTCTATATCCTTCTTCCCATCTCTCGTGATCGGGCTAAGCAGATTATTTCCATGATTTCTTACATTTTAGGCTATTATTCTGATCAGTGGGTAGATAAGCCCATTTTAGGATTCCTCTCCATATTTTCCACAGATAGCAAGCCCTCTTTGGTGTTCAACTTCAGTCAATTCTTGGCTGATAGTATCCATGAGTAGTTCATAAAATTTCCTACAAAACAGGGGTTCAATTACACCTCAATTATGGTTTATATGTTCCTCTATTATCAGGCAGACAAATTCAATTTTGCATTGCAGAAACTTTATGATGAAGGAAATCAACAACCATAATCTTTTGGGCCTCATTGTTCATGAGAGAACAACTAGAATTCACTTATAAGCAGTTCATAAAATTTCCTACAGAACAGGTGTTAAATTACACCTCAATTTTGGTTTATATGTTCCTTTATTATCAGGTAGACAAATTCAATTTTGCATTTCATAAACTTGATGATGCAGGAAATCAACAACCTGTAATCTTTTGGACCTCATTGGTCATGAGAGAACAACTAGAATTCACTTATAAGCAGTTTATTGAAGACTTTGTTCATCTAGCCATGAACATTCTGAACAGTGTAGTACAGCTTAGGGTTAGTGAGATGAAAAGGATTCTGCACCTAATAGATCAGGCAAAGACCAGGGATTGGTATTTATACCAAAATTACACACAAAGAAGGGAGTATGGATGTGAATTGGCACCCTAAAAACTCCCCAAATACCTCTCAATGAGGATTTTTGCCCTGGAGTACATCAGAGAGATGCTGAATTCAGATGACATCCACTTTGTAGTGGCCAAGAAGAAGTCACAATTCAGGATAAAGATACAGGTGGGCCCTTTTGTGTGCAACACAAGAACATCAGGTGAAGAGGCAGATAAAATGCTTCAAGAAATGAAATTCAACCTTACCTTTACATGGTCTTATGACCCCTGTGGCATCATTTCAAAGCTCAGAGTGGAGAACAAAAACACTCCTTACATTCATACCTCAAGGCCAGAAATAGAGCAGTATGCCAATCAGTTGGAGTGGACAGAAAATACCTTATAGGAAGTTGAAGAACAACTTGTTTCTACTTCTAGTTTGCAGATTCATGTTCCTTAGGAAAAATTAAGCAAAAGACAGAGGGAGGAAGGGTCATCATCAACAACTAGGGGTGAAGCTAAAGAATTCAGGATCAACTACAAGAAGAGAGCAAATTTAACTCCAAGAGTACAATTGGACAAAGAAACTAAAGAATAGGATGCCAACATCATCATAGATTCACCACCTGCAACTAGCAAATTCACAACATCTCCTAATGAGCATTCATATTCACAAGGTCATAAGGAAATTGAGCTTGAATCACAAAATGTCCAAACAGAAAAAGAGAAGGCAGTTTTTGACAGGTATAGGGAGATGAAGCTCAAAAATGAGATTTTGAAACATAACACTTATAACCAATTCTGGAAGCAGACCTCCAGCTCACAGAGTAGGTTGCTGTCACTCTTTGACACAGAGCATGGCAAAATGCAGATGGCCTTTCTCGAGGCCCAGATTCCACAACCAAAATCAGTGGCAGACTACAAGAGCACTACTTTTGAATTCATCACAAAGGATATACACCCCATTGATCAAATGGAGATGCACAAGCAAACTGGTGAAATGATATCCTCCACTTTGACTAACATTGCTATGTCACTTTCTAAATTGCAAGTTTCTTTTGCAAATGTCTAGTCACAATTGAAAATGGAGAAAGTGTCCTTCTTAACCAAAGATAACAGGATCAAGTCTTTGGAAGACTTGGTGATTAAGATAGGGTATGACCCTAAAGATGTTAATGTTGCTAAGGAGATTATTAAAAAGAAGAACCTGGACATTGCTTAAGAGAACAACTCAAGTTGCTAGCCACAGAGGATCCAATGACCAAGGTTATTGAAGAAGGTGAAGCACAAAAAGCAGATATGATGAAATTGATCATAGAACAAAATATACAGATTAGGCAGATGGAGGCAGAGATGGAGAAATTGATAAAGTAGAAGGAAGACAGTCTAAAGATGGCCATTGTCCCCCTGGATGCCATACCTATTTCTCAGCTTCCATCAACAGGGACAACTACTGCAGCCACTTCTTCCACTCAGATTGCAAGTGCTGAATAGGTAACACAGACACTATAGAACATGTCAGTATAATCAAAGGAGATTTAGGGTTTACAGGGCCAACTCAAAGCTTTGGAAGTGCAAAAGGCCAAAGCAGAAGCAACTCGGGTTACTGAAATGCAGAAATCCCAAAGACTGTTGGAGAAGTTGTAGAAGGTAGAGAGAGGCACTTCAATTGGTCAGGCCAAGCCAAGGAAATTATTTGGATGAATACATTGGACTCTATGAATGATATTTGGCCTTCTATCCATATCATATTGGAGCAGAAAGAGCTGATAAAAAAGGCTATAGAAACTATTGTCAAGGGAAGAGAAAAGCTGGGAGAAATACCCACAGAAGCCTTTAATATAATCAAGTTCCTAAACTCAAAATCCAAGTATGAGCTTGAAGAAGTGGGGATCACTGAGAGGACTGCTACTATTTTGGAAGTCAAGAAAGTCTTGACAAAGAGAAATCTCATTGATCAATTGGAAGAAATGTGTGAAACCTTGGAGTTGCAAGCAAAAAGGTTCACAAACAAAATTGAAGCATTAATCCAAAAAGGACTGCCCAACATCTATGTTATAAATGACAAATTAATCTCTTAGGAAGATTATGTCCTGAAGATGAAAGAAGTGGCTAGAACCAGCATCAAGGTCAGTGGGATTAAGGGCAGTTTAATAGCAAAAACATTTTTGGAAATCATGTCAAATGATTTCTATGTACAAAATGAAGTAAAACACATTTTTACTGTGAAGCCGACCTTTGCCAAATACAAAGAGGTAGATGAAATTTACCGCAGGGAAAAAAATTGACAATACTGGAAGAAAAGAGATGGGAAGAATTGGTTGATTTACTGGATTGAAGGATAATTCAATGACGATAAAACAATTGCCAACGCAATAGCCAACACGACGGTCAGTTCAACAAAATAGAACAAAATGTATAGATTAGGCAGATGGAGGCAGAGATGGAGAAATTGATGAAGGAGAAGGAAGACAGTCTGAAGATGGCCATTGTCCCCCTGGATGCCATACGTATTTCAAAGCTTCCATCAATAGGGACAACTATTGCAACAACTTCTTCCACTCAGACTACAAGTGCTGAACATGTAACAGAAACACTACATAACATGTTACTATAGTCAAAGGAGATTGAGACTTTACAGGGCCAACTCAAAGCTTTGGAAGTGCAAAAGGCCAAAGCAGAAGCAACTCGAGTTACTGAAATGCAGAAATCCCAAAGACTGTTGGAGAAGTTGTAGAAGGTAGAGAGAGACACTTCAATTGGTCAGACCTTGGCTCAAGCCAAGGAAACTATTTGGATGAATATACTGGACTCTATGAATGAGATTTGGCCTTTTATCTAAATCATATTTGAGTAGAAATAACTGATAGAAAAGGCTACATAAATTATTGTGCAAGGAAGAGAAAAGCTGGGAGAAATGCCCACAGAAGCCTCTAAAATAATCAAGTTCCTAAACTCAAAATCCAAGTATGAGCTTGAAGAAGTAGGGATCACTAATAGGACTGCTACTATTTTGGAAGTCAAGAAAGTCTTGACAAAGAGAAATCTAATTGATTAGTTGGAAGAAAGGTGTGAAACCTTGGAGCTGCAAGTAAACAGGTTTACAAACAGAATTGAAGCATTAATCCAAAAAGGATTGCCCAACATCTTTGTTATACTGCCCAACATCTTTGTTATAAATGAAAAATTAATCACTTAGGAAGATTATGTCCTGAAGATGAAAGAAGTGGTTAGAACCAGCATCAAGGTCAGTGGGATTAAGGGCAATGTAACAACAAAAACATTTTTGGAAATCATGTCAAATGATTTCTATGTACAAAACGAAGTAAAACACATTTTTACTGTGAAGCTGGCCTTTGCCAAATACACAGAGGTAGATGACATTTAACGAAGGGCAACAAAACTGACAATACCAGATGAAAAGAGATGGGAAGAATTGGTCGATTCATTGGATTAAAGGATTATTTAGTGACGGTAAAACAGTTACCAGCGCAACAACCAGCATGATGGTCAGTTCAACAAAATAAAACAAAATATACAGATTAGGCAGATGGAGGCAGAGATGGAGAAATTGATAAAGGAGAAGGAAGACAGTCTGAAGATGGCCATTGTCCCCCTGGATGCCATACCTATTTCTCAGCTTCGATCAACAGGGACAACTATTGCAGCCACTTCTTCCACTCAGACTGCAAGTGCTAAACATGTAACACAAACACTACAGAACATGTCACTACAGTCAAAGGAGATTGAGACTTTACAGGGCCAACTCAAAGCTTTGGAAGTGCAAAAGACCAAAGCAAAAGCAACTGGAGCTACTGAAATGCAGAAATCCCAAACATTGTTGGAGAAGTTGCAGAAGGTAGAGAGAGACACTTCAATTGGTCAGACCTTGGCCCGAGCCAAGGAAACTATTTGGATGAATATACTTGACCAATGTTACTTGGGAGCCAGAGCGGGAGCGACATTTTCAGAAGCTCCCAGTTTGGCAGCGAATCTTGGAGCATTTTATATATATATATATATATATATATATATATATATTATATATATATATTATATGTTTATATTTTGATACATATATGTTCAACAAAAACATGTAGAATAAATGAATTTAGATATAAAAACATAAAAAAACATAGATTGAAACCATATAACAGACATTATTTAGAAGTTATAATCTTCATCAACCACGTCCACAAGTAGTAACATAGTAACACACAAATATTGAGTCTAATGATTCATTAATTCATTTTAAAAGTTTAAGCATTTGTATCAATTCAATATATAACATTATTTCATTTCATTGATCACCAAGTTGTACTTGTAAGCTAAGTGTAACCATTACAACAAATAATATCTAACATGAAATGAAATGTTATAAAATGAAATGAAATGAAACAACTTTCAACTTTCATGAAGCATCATATTCTTAATTCATTACTAATGAGTTATAATTGCCAACTTCAAATTGAAATTGTCATATATTGTTTAAAAAAACATCATAATAAATATGAAAGAGTCAAGAGTTATAAAAGCTACTAGAAACTAGAAAAGAGAAGTAAATCTATTATCTATTTCTTATGCTTGGGCCTCTTCCACGAGAAATGTCTAATTTTTTAGTCTTGTTGGAAAATCAGGATCTTTGTCATTAATATCACCCTCTAAGCATTAATATCCAGAGATATCTTTGTCATTACCTCTGTATTTGTATAGGGATCTTTGTCATTAGTATCGCCCTCTAAGCATTAACATAAGATAGAAAAAGCATAGCATGTCAAATCAAGATTTTGTTTGAGTGATGCATACATTTTTAGGAGGGTCATGATAGAGGAGTTCGACAACCAATGTCACTAACATGAAGGTACATAGAGGGATTGGTGCTCTTGATTAAATACGAGTTCCATACCCTAATACATGACAAAATTCAATGGAAACATTGCAATCCTCCAGTCTTGAAATCTTGAAAAATTGATAAGTTTGCTAGATTTTGAATGAAATCTAAAATTCTACTTTCTCCATATGAAATCCAATGATGCCGGAACCACACTCAAACATCCTGAGTCATTTCATGGTAATGTTAAAAATTTAAGTAAAAGGAATGTCACTTTTACTTTAAGAATTTAACATTACCATGAATAGCATATCAATACTAGGGCCTAGACTTGCTCATTAAGCTGCCCTACTCAAAAATGATTTGTTTCTTTAAAAAAAATTGCATTTCAAACATTATTACAAAAAAAAATTGCAAGAAAGGAAAAACGCTCCCGAAAAAAGCAGGGAGCGAATTTTTTTTAGGGAGCGTGCTCCTGAGTCGCTCCTGTGCGGAGCACAGATTGGGAGCAGGATCGAAGAGGGGGGGGGGGGCGCTCCCCCGCAACACTGTACTTGACTCTATGAATGAGATTTGGCCTTCTATCCAAATCATATTTGAGCAGAAAGAGCTGATAGAAATGGCTACAGAAACTATTATGCAAGGAAAAGAAAAGCTAGGAGAAATGCCCACAGAAGCCTCTAATATAATCAAGTTCCTAAACTCAAAATCCAAGTATGAGCTTGAAGAAGTAGAGGATCACTGATAGGACTGCTACTATTTTGGAAGTCGATAAAGTCTTGACAAAGAGAAATCTCATTGATCAGTTGGAAGAAAGGTGTGAAACCTTGGAGCTGCAAGTAAACAGGTTCACAAACAAAATTGAAGCATTAATCCAAAATGGAGTGCCCAAAATCTTTGTTTGTTATACTGCCCAACATCTTTGTTATAAATGACAAATTAATCACTTAGGAAGATTCTGTCCTGAAGATGAAAGTTGTGGTTAGAACCAGCATCAAGGTTAGTGGGATTAAGGGCAATGTAAGAACAAAAACATTTTTGGAAATCATGTCAAATGATTTCTACGTACAAAACGAAGTAAAACACATTTTTACTGTGAAGTTGGCCTTTGCCAAATACACAGAGGTAGATGACATTTAACGAAGGGCAACAAAACTGACAATATCAGATGAAAACAGATGGGAAGAATTGGTTGATTTATTGGATTAAAGGATAATTCAGTGACGGTAAAATAGTTGCTAGCGCAGCAACCAGCATGACGGTCAGTTCAACAAAATAGAACAAAATATACAGATTAGGCAGATGGAGGCAGATATGGGGAAATTGATAAAGGAGAAGGAAGACAGTCTGAAGATGGCCATTGTCCCCCTGGATCCCATACCTATTTCAAAGCTTCCATCAACAGGGACAACTACTGCAGCCATTTCTTCCACTCAGACTGAAAGTGCTGAACAGGTAACACAAACACTACAGAACATGTCACTACAGTCAAAGGAGATTGAGACTTTACAGGGCCAACTCAAAGCTTTGGAAGTGCAAAAGGCCAAAGCAAAAGCAACTCGAGTTACTGAAATGCAGAAATCCCAAACACTGTTGGAGAAGTTGCAGAAGGTAGAGAGAGACACTTCAATTGGTCAGACCTTGGCCCGAGCCAAGGAAACTATTTGGATGAATATACTTGACTCTATGAATGAGATTTGGCCTTCTATCCAAATCATACTTGAGCAGAAAGAGCTGATAGAAAAGGCTACAGAAACTATTGTGCAAAGAAGAAAAATGATGGGAGAAATGCCCACAGAAGCCTCTAATATAATCAAGTTCCTAAACTCAAAATCCAAGTATGAGATTGAAGAAGTAGGGATCACTGATCGGACTGCTACTATTTTGGAAGTCAAGAAATTCTTGACAAAGAGAAATCTCATTGATCAGTTGGAAGAAAGGTGTGAAACCTTGGAGTTGGAAGTAAACAGGTTCACAAACAGAATTGAAGCATTAATCCAAAAAGCAGTGCCCAACATCTATGTTATAAATGACAAATTAATCACTTAGGAAGATTATATCCTGAAGATGAAAGAAGTGGCTAGAATCAACATCAAGGTCAGTGGGATTAAGGACATTGTAAGAGCAAAAACATTTTTGGAAATCATGTCAAATGATTTCTATGTACAAAACAAAGTAAAACACATTTTTACTGTGAAGCTGACCTTTGCCAAATACAAAGAGGTAGATGAAATTTACTGCAGGGCAACAAAAATGACAATACTAGATGAAAAGAGATGGGAAGAATTGGTCAATTTATTGGATTGAAGGATAATTCAGCGACAGTAAAACAATTGCTAGCGCAGCAGCCAACACGACAGTCAGTTCAACATTGCAGCACCATTTCAGGTCGACTCAACAACCGAAAACATCAAAACAGGGCCACCTTTCTTTTCAACAGCCTACATGGCCTATTCTTCTTTCAGGATTAGATGTTTGTAATCAGGCTAATAATACACTGTTGGTTTGACAACGATTTTGTAAAGCGTTTTTGTCATTTTCATTATAAATACTTCACTGTTTGAAGTATTAAGGGTTGATTTCCAAATGTAATTTCCTTTCTGCATATTGCAATTTTCAAAGCACTGGAGCATTAGTAATACAAGGACCTTCATCTAAAAAATAATGCCTCTGCATGTCTCTATATATTATTGCCCTAGAATATAGACACTAAAGGCCTTTGAATTCTCACTGTATCCAGCAAAGATACCCTTCTTCCTAGATGGTTCCATTTGTCCTTTTCTCTTTAGGTACGTGAACAAAAACTGGACAACCAAAAATTCTTTAATGTTTAACATTTGGTCTCTCACCTGTAAAGACTTCTTTGGGAGTCTTATAATCCAAGATTCGATGTGGGCATCTATTATGAATGTAGACAACAGTCCTTGCAGCTTCATCCCAAAGAAACATTGACAATTCTTGATCATGAAGCATTGATTTGACAACTTCCATTATAGTTTCATTCTTTTTCTCTGCAGTTACATTTTGTTTGGGGTAGTAGGTAACTATCAGCTCCCTCTTAATTGCAACATCTCTGCAGAAATCAATCAATTCATTTGATACATACTCCCCACCATTGTCAGACCTTAGAGTGTTGACTCTTCTTCCTGTAGCATATTCAACCTGAGTTTTGAATTCACAAAATTTTTCGAACACTCGATCCTTGGCCTTGAGAAGATAAATCCAAGTTTTGTGAGAGTAATCATCAATAAAAGAGACATAATATAGACATCCACCCAAAGTTTTGTCAGGCATGCCCCACAGACATCAGAGTGCATAAGTTCCAATATTCCATTGGACCTACTATCACTGCTAGTGCATTTTCCTTTAACATTTTTCCCAAGAGCAGATCCTTTGCATAGTCCATCATAATCAGTCTTAAGTTCAGGTACACCCTTAACAAAATCTTTCAATCTTCCCAAAGCCTTGTAGTGGATATGGGCATGCCTTCTATGCCAAATCTCACTAAGTTCTGTAGAGTTGTGAAAGAGAGCTTGGAATGATCGACCAAGGAGACGATATAGTCCTTCAATTCGTACCCCAATAACTTTAGCAGATTCAAAAGATGAATTTTTCTTCCATACTAAGACTTGTCTATCAACAAAAGCAACTCTATACCATTTGCCTTCAAGAGAAGATATGGACAGCAAATTCTTTTTTAAACCAGGAATATATAAGATATTATTAATAGACACATTAACTCTGAATTCCAATTGGAAAGATGACGTACCAATGCCCTTGACCAAATATTTGCCATTGTCTCCAAGCTCGATCTTTTGACGAAAGTTCTTTTCAAGTAATTCAAATAGATAATCATGATGTCTAGTCATGTGCCTAGAGACCCACTGTCCACAAGCCAAATTTCATCATGATTTTCAATAGAACCTATAAGAGCAAAAATAAATGAGTGTTCAGATTCAAAATCACTTCTTCTATGCCTCCTTTTTGAAAATGGCTCATCTAGATCAGCAGATGCATGATGTCTTCTACTTCTTTTACGTTCATCATCCCTTTCATAGTCATCTCTTCGATTCCTTTGAGGACATTGAGTTTGATAATGACCATAAGCTTGACAATGAAAGCATTGAATATTAGACAGATCTCTTTTGACTCTTCTATCTCTTCTATCTGGAGAGGGAGGTGGAGGGATTCTGTGAGAGGTAGAATCCTTTCTTGAAGCAGATTTAGGACCTTGCTTTTTACCAGCACTTCTTTGGAATTTGCCAAAATTTGGTTTCTTCTTCTTGTTTCACTTTTGCATGAGCTGCAAATGTTTCTATACTTGGATCTTCAATTTCTCCTCTAGAATAGAGTCTTGACTCCTCTTGTGTGCATGCTGCCCATAACATGTCAAAGGTTGGAGTATTATCTATTGCGCTAATAACACCCAAAGCAACAACTACCAATTCCTTATTAGATACTTCTTCATCAATGGCTTTGAGTTGGTCTCTAATTTTAGATATCTTGACAAAATATGATGCCACAGTGTCATTCTTTGTCACCTTTGATGTTACGAAGCTGACCTCTAGATTGATAGATTGATTCACATTATTGATGGTGTACAATCCAATGATGGCATCACACATTGCTTTAGCAGAATTATGTTAAGCAATTTAGGGAATCAAATGATCCCTTACAGAATCTAGCAAAATACTTCTTGCAAAAATATCATCTTCATGATACTTCTCCTTTCCTGCTTGATCAGATGGTTCACTGACTTTACCTGTGACAATTCCCAAGACTTTGATCCTTTCAAGAATGATCTCAACTCTTGCCTTCCAAGTCTTGTAGTTAGAGGCTCCTTCAAGCTTGCTTTTGGTCTTCATGAATGAAGAATTCATGATGAAGATGTAGGACAGAACCCAAAAACATTTCATATGCTTCAAGATGTTTTTCAAGTGATGTTCAAGATGATCTCTCTGCTCTTTTTCCTTCACCAAACCTCTGATACCATGTTGAAATTCTAGTGTTGCAATGACTAGAATAATTTTTCACAATTCATAACTACTATTGATACCAATGTTCCTTCTTTATACTTTAGTCAACAAGTAGCTATACATGAAAAAATTTCAACCAATAATTCTTCAACAAGAACAGTAAATAAGGATCACAGTAGACAATAAGCAAGGGATAAAAGACACCGGGATTAGGCTCACAGCCAGGGCAAAACCCCCACAAGGGGAAAACCCAAAATTCTTTCCTTATGACAGAGAGATTCTGTCCATCAATAGTACATCTGAATGTTTCAACAAATCCAAAATGATCAACAGTAAGATATCCAATCAATGTCTACGCAAATAAAGAGAGATAGATTCCTCTTGTGTCCAATGAAACGATCTGCACAAGGAAACCGAAATGTAGGCCTGAAGACACTATAATAGGAGGCCGAAGTTCCCACTGTAAACACCAACGAACTGTTCAAAATATATACCCAAAAAGCCCTTGGTCAACTTCAGAATTATGTCACAAAAAGAGAGCGAGCCTCTCTGGAATCTTCGGCATCAAAAGAAGTAACAAAACAGAGGTATAGATGATCCCAAGTCAGTGTATCAACGAGTCCTTCAGGGAGACCAAACCGCAGTCAAAAGAACCCTTGTAATCTTCTTCACATGTGTGGATATGCTCTGAAATAGAACCCCGAATTAGTTTAAGATTGCAGACCAAATTGATTGTTGTGATGATGTATGAAATGAATACCAACGAACTCTTATTAATAGGTGTCATGTGAGGGTTAATTAGCCCTAATGGGGCTAACTATATGACCTTTCAAGGCTTGAGGTGACCAATTCTAAGATTCTGCCTTGTCAGACTTCTGATTTTCCTTTAAAATTTGTGAGTTTTTAGTTTGAGTTTCAGTGAAGTATTTCTTCAAACAGTTAGTCTACACTCTGCTGTAGGTGTCCATTGTAAATTTTTAATTTCTGGGCGATGCATTCAACGACTAACATGAACCAACAGACTTCTTAAAAGTTAAAACACTTAGATACTCCTTATAACAACTCAGAAATTAATACACAGCTTATATACAATGATATAACCCATAAACAGTCTTCTCACACTTGAAATCTGAGTATAAAGTGAATAAAATAGAAGTGAAGAACCTGATATTTAGTGGCAGTGATTTAGTGAGTGTACAGACTTCAATATCGGCACCTCTGAAGCATCATTCCAGCACCAATTTATAACACACGCTGTCCAATGATTAATGCACAGGTCCACTCTTAGTGATAGCCATGGAATCCCACACAGAACTGGTCTTACGAGTAGCATGCAGGTCAAATAAATCTACAGAAATGATAAAGTGTATAAGAATGACTTGTCACCCGTCACTGTAACCATCAGAACCCACGACCGGCAAGAAAGTAGAGATTCAGGGCTTGGCTGAGTAACATAACCAGCCTCATGCTCAGCTAGGAGAGAATATATCTTGGCCGTAACTGCCTTTGAGCTCCTCCAAGTACTACGCACAACCCAGCCACTAGCACACAGCCCAGAAAGCAAGATAATCTTGTCCAACAGCAAGAAAAATGAGTGGCTTCTACTAAATACGGGAGATGCTTGTCAATATGAAACTCATACCACTGTGAAGGGAGAAAATCGTGCCATTAATAACCAGAACTCATCCTTGCCGCTTCCTCAAAAAATACAGCTTCTATTCTCAAGATTCGATCAGCAAAATGGTAGGAATTCGTGCTCTCTCCCCAGCAATAAATTACTTTGACCAGGGCTTGGATCATTGGTTCCACACATTTAGTTTCAACTTGAAAGATGAAAAATGATGAACAGTAAATTAGAGATTCAACTGATAAAATCACTTTTGGTCCAAATCTCTAGAAAATCGTTTTCTCCTTTGAATTTTGATGGTGAAATCTGAGTGATTTCACTCTCAAATTCAAACTAGGGTGTCTCGTTTCAACACCGAAGTCTGCTATGGTGGCTAGGGTTCCAAAACCCTAAGCTTCTCCTTCAAACTTTTTGTGAAGATCACAAAACAGGTGACACAAGATATAGGCACATGCCAGGGCAAATCCTTCTCGAGGGGAAAACCTAGTGAAGATAATTCTTCCTTTCAATAGTATTCTTTGAGACTCTTTACCCTAGACCTAAGTTGCACGAAACGGGGAAACGGGTATGAGTTTCCGAAACAGGCACGGGTACGAAAAGTGACCCCCCAAATTTTGGAAACGGGGAAACACAATATATATTTTGGAAATGGGGAAACACAATATATATATATATATATTATATATATATATATATATATATTAGGACATTTAAGAAATATGTGCAATCATAAAGCATACATGATACATTCTAATTTATTACATTATGATTAAATTGTCAATTGTCAATGCATAAACTATAAGTTTAAATTTACATCACATCTACTCATGAATGATCACATAATGAAAATAGCAATATCCAAAATCAGTCACGAGAAATTTCTAATCTCTTGTCTCGTGCTTGATTAGGAGTCTCCTCCTACATAATCGAACGACCTTAGTGCTCTTGATTAAATACAAGTTCCATACCCTAGTACCATACATCCTCTTGTTTATTGAGAGTCTCCCCTACATAGAGGGCTTGGTTCTCTTGATTAAATACAAATTCCATACCCTAGTACATGACAAAATCCAATGGAAACATTGCAATCCCCCCAATCCTGAAATCCTGAAAAACAGATAAGTCTGCTGGATTTTGAGTGAGATCTAAAATTCTACTTTCTCCATATGGAAATCCAATGAGGGCGAAACCACTCTCAAACATCCCGAGTCATTTCATGGTAATGTTAAAAATTTAAGTAAAATGATGAAAATGAAAATTAAAGGAGAATGTCACTTTTTTTTTAAAGAATTTAACATTACCATGAACTGCATATCAACATTAGGGCCATAGGCTTGAACATTAGTATGCCCCACTCAAAAAAATCCTCTTTTTTTATAACTTGAGAGGCATCTAGAAGATATTTTAGTAGCCCAATAAAAGATTAGAAGTGAAAAAATAAAATTAAAATATAGAAGAAAAAGTTAAGTTAGAAGAGGAAACCCTACCATATAGTCTGGAAACTCGTTTTCGGCCGTACTGGCCATGTCCTTCTCAGGAAATGGGCCAGTATGACCAGAAACGTATTTCTAGGCCGTACGGTACGAGTTTCTCCAACGTTTCCTGCAACTTAGCCCTAGACCAAGACCAGACTTTCCCTCCACACCAAGTCAACTTCTTAAATCTTTGACCCCTTCTAGCAACTTCGACTAGGTAGTAGCTTTCGACAACAACGAAATTAGGAGACTTCGATCTCCCAATCCAGACCACGAAACAGAGAGAGAGGCACAAGAATTTCGATTTTCCTTTCCCAGCTACAAGAGATTTCAAACTTGCGTGAGAGAATGATGCTCCAAATGAATTCGACGAGCTTGCTTTTATAGGCTTCATGTGGGGTCGAATAAGCTCCTTAGGCTGACTTGATCTTCTTCTAGGCTGACATGGTGTGGAGGTTACATAATACATGGTGTGGAGGTTACATAATTCATATTTGACTCAATACTTAACCTTTTTACTTGATTCAAAAGCCCAAGAAGGGTCTCTTTAAAAGTGCAATGACTCTGTTGATTCAGAATAAATCCTTGAAGTTCTCGATGGGGACTTTGACCTAAAACATGGTGACCCAAGCATGAGACCCATGCTTTAATAAGTCACAATAATAATAATAATAATTATTTTTTTTATTCTTTTGAGAAGTACATTACATGATGACTCAAGTACATTAATGAAGATCGAACATAGTTACATTTTCCAACACCCCCTTTTACCTAGGGAGGTATTCATAATGTACAAATACAATGGAAGATCTCAAACTATATGAACCATGAAGAACTTTAGGCATCGCAATGCCATGGACTAGATTCCTTACTAGGGCAATCTCTCCAAGTGGTCTCTCAACAGTTTAGGCACCACAATGCCATGGACTAGATTCCTGACCAAGGAAATTTATCTAGGTGGGACTATAAGATTGACTCAAGCTTTTAGGCTGTCTTGGTACCATCAAGCTTACTTGCTAACCATCAACCGAAAAATCCAGGTGTGTATCCAAAAATAGAGCTTTATGATCAATACCACTTTTCCAACTTCTAGACATCAACATAATGTGTCGACTAGATGTCCTCCCAGGTAATGCTTCACTCACAAAGCCTCAACACCCCTTGATCCAGCAGATCAAGGATAACCAATCTTTGCCAGTCAAACTGATTGGTAACCAACATGCTATCAAAACCTTTGCAAGATTCACTTGTACAAACACAACCCCAATCAATAATACTATCATATGTACATAATCAAATACAGACCTTCGAGGTATTCCAAACAACAAATGTTGCTTCTCAACTTTCCATAGTAGGACTATCAACCGAATCTTTGACAAAAGATTCCTTAATCATACATTATTCTTACTACTTCATATACAACAACATATTTTTCAATCGGATCTTGCTTTCCTTCTTTCAGCAGCACCTCAAAATGCATTCTCGAATTTCCTTCTCCTACTCATGGCCTTTACTAAAACTTACAACTGTTAGTCTTGGTCTAGTGCATGACACATGAAGCGGAGAATCATATCTGTCACCCCCTCTTAAACAGAGAGGATCTAATCATTCCTATATAAGGAATATTCTCAATCATCCTCTTATCCTAGGGAGATTCCTTCCATTCAAGCTCCCTTTTAACCTAGGGAGATTTTATCCAGACTCCTCCTTGACTTAGGGAGTTCTACTTCTTCTTTTCATCAACGGAGAATCTCCTTAGGCTTCCAACCATTTCATCAGAGTTACTATCATCCTCATCATGCTTATCAATGAGCATCTTCACCAAATTGAAGATTGTGTACCTGCACAACTTAGATAGCAAGTACAACGAAATCTATAGAAGCATGATGTTAATCATATTAAAATCATGGAAGCATTTCAACTTTATACATATCAGATACCCAGACTTAATTTACAAACAAGAGACATATACTCTTCATCATCTTTCTAGGGCCTTAGTCATAAACCCTAGACTTCTTCATAACAACTTTCATTCCATCAAGGGTTTAACTGTTACTTCCAAAGGTATGACATACCTTACTACAACATATAAAAAACCCTAGAAACAATTTAGACAAATATAAAGCATCCAACAAACTTTCAAAATTCATATGTTAGACTTCTCACTAGAGATTCATACAAATCCTAGATTTCATACAAAAAAATCAATCAAAGTCAATCGCAGCTCAATCATTAACATGACCAGCTTCCACTAGGGTTATTTGCAAACCCTAGATTTCCGATCAATCATCAAATCCATCCAAAACTCAAATTTCAACAATTATCATATTGTCAACATTCATTAGAGATTTCTACTTCAACTAAGGTTCAACTCCAAAACCCTTGAATTCCATTTTTCACAATTTCAATGATCTTACACAAATCTCAAATCGTCATATTTCAGAGATTTTACTTTGACTAAGGTTTAACTCCAAAACCCTATAATTCCATTTTCACAATCTCAACAATCATTAAATACATAGATCTCATATTGTTACATTTCACACTAGGCAATGTTACTACCGGGATTTAATTGCAAAACCCTAGAATTTCATTTTCAACGATCATTTAATAGATTTCAGATAGTTATATCATACATAATATACAATTTAACATCACTAGGGTTTAACTACAAAACCCTAGATTTCTAGATATCATCATTCTAGAATCTCATACAAGGATTTCCATTAAATCCTAAGACTTATGATCACATATCTAGGAGTTCATAATCATTCATAATCATATCATATCTCCAACAAGATTAATACATCTGACTTAGATCAAGCTAGGGTTTCAACCAAAAGGACATATCTATATATGCCTGGAAGGTTTAGGGTTTAGGGTTTCATCATCATGTAAAGACATTTCATATCATGTGTTAGTCAAATCCAACTTCACAAAAATATCAAGTGTCAAACTAGAGTTTGATTAGACAAAAGCACACATACAAAGGAAATCATTTTTAAGACAATATAAGGGTCTTGCTCACACATTCCACCGAACCCTAATGAGCTAGGGTTTCAATGTAGAAACATAGCAAACCCAACATTACCAAAACTTCAAAGGTTCAGGATTTTAGACCTTATCATTCACCCTTAATAAGTTAAGGTTTCATGATTGTACCAAAATCCCAGACATGACATCATATGAATTTAAAAGCATTTCACAATATCCCTAAACAATTTAGGGTTTCAGACATTCACAATAGCATACCTTTAGATTAGGGTTTTCCAGAACCTTTCTAGGGTTCTACAAAATTAGTTCAAAATATGAGAGGGGGTGGGTAGATTTTTCAAGAGATGAATCACCCAAAAACAAGAACCATTATGATTCAATATAACTAGACATAACAATGTTAGTAATATATTTTCAAATGAATAAGCCTTTCAATATGAAAAAATCAATGTATTTAAAGCATACCTTTGTTCCTTGACCTACCTTGTCCTGAGAGGTTCTCCTTCATAATTCTTGAGAATATAGCAGAGGTCTTACAAAGCATGAATATATGCTAGACTTCCAAAGATTCAGGGTGATCCACACTCAACTTCTTCCCTGTGAATACTTCTTCGAGTGTTGTAATATCAAGACTCTTATGAGGAATGTATACCATTGTCAGCGCTGCTTCTTCCCATAAGAACTTTGGTAGATATTGATCAAGGAGCATAGTTCGAATGCCTTCTTCAATTGACCTATTCTTCCTCTCGACCAATCTATTTTGTTCGTGATAATAGGAAACAATGAGCTCCCTCTTAATATCAACTTCCTTACAAGTGTATCAATTCCTTAGAAGTGTATTTCCCACCATTGTCAGACCTCAGAGTTTTTATCTTTCTTTCGGTTAGTGTTTCCACTTCAACCCTAAGGTCCTTGAACTTCTCAAGTACTTCATCTTTGTCTTGAGGAGGTAGAGCCATGTCTTTCTAGAATGGTCATCAATGAATGTTACATATTAGAGATGACCTCCAAACATGCTCCCACACACATAGGAATGGATGAGGTCTAATATCTCTTTAGACCTAGTTTCACTAGTTTCACGAACTCCAATAACTGTAGCATTATCAATACTAAAGTATTTTTTCCAAACCAATACTTTTCCATCAACGAAAACGTTTCTTTCCCTTTTATCTTCTAAACAATAAAAAGCAAGTTCTTTTTCAAACCTGGAACATATAGAATGCAACTTCGATCCATTATCCATTTACTTCTTTATTATCTTATCTTTCATCAAGAAATTATCTTACTATGTGTGTATGAAGATCACAAAACAAGAGACACAACCTATAGGCACATCGCAGGGAAAAACCCCCTCGAGGGGAAAACCCAATGAAGACAATTCTTCCTTTCAATAGTATTCTATGAGACTCTTCACCCTAGACCAAGACTAGAGTTTCCCTCCACACCAAGTCAACCTCCTAGATCTTTGAGCCCTTCCAGCGACTTCCACTAGGCAGTAGCTTCTGGCAACAACGAAATTTAAGAGACTTGGATCTCCCAATCCAGACCACGAAACAGAGAGAGAGAGGGACCAAAATTTCAATTTTTCTTTTCTCCTTAGACTTCCCCAAACTCACATTGACTTCAACTTCTTGACAGCAGACTTCGTGCTCTTTCCTAGCTACAAGAGAACTTTGCACTTTTTCCAGCTACAAGAGATTTCGAACATGTGTGAGAGAATGATGCTCCAAATGAATTCAATGAGCATGCTTTTATAGGCTTCATGTGGGGTCGAATAAGGTCCTTAGGTCAACATGGTGTGGAGGTTACATAATTCATATTTGACTCAATACTTAACCATTTTACATGATTCAAAAGCCCAAGAAGGGTCTCCTTAAAAGTACAATGACTCTATTGACTCAGGAGTCAGAATAAATCCTAGAACAAGGTTATTTGGGAGCGGGAGCAACATTTTTAGAAGCTCCTGGTTTGAGGGCGAATCCCGAAGCGGTTTTTATATAGTATATATATATTTTGATGCATATATGTCAACAAAAACGTGTAGAAAGAGAATTAGATATAAAAAACATAAAAAAAACATGGATTGAACAATATAACAACAATCATTTAGAAGTTATAATCTTCATCAACTATGCCCACAAGGTAGTAACATACAACATATTGAGTCTCATTAATCATGATTCTTCAATTTTAAAGTTTCAAGCTTTCAAAATTCAATATATAACATTTATCATTATTGATCACCAAAGTTGTACTTGTAAGCTAAGTGTAACCATTACAACAAATAATATCTAACATGAAATGAAGTGTTATAAAATGAAATGAAATGAAACAACTTTCGACTTTCACGAAGCATCATATTCATAATTCATTACCAATGAGTTATAATTGCCAACTTCAAACTTCAAACTTAAATTGTCATATATTGTTTACAAAAAATATCATAATAAATATGAAAGAGTCAACAATTATACAAACTACTAGAAACTAGAAATGACAAGTAAATCTATTATCTATTGCCAATGCTTGGGTCTCTTGTTGCCACGAGAAATGTCTAATTTTTGAGTCTTGTTGGAAAATCAAGATCTTTGTCATTAATATCACCCTCATTAACATAAGATAGAAAAAACATAGCGTGTCAAGTCAAAATTTTGTTTGAGTGATGGTTACATTTTTAGTAGGGTCAAGATAGAGGAGTTCGACAACCAATGTCACTAACATCAAGGTACATAGAGGGATTGGTGCTCTTCATTAAATACGAGTTCCATACCCTAATACATGACAAAATCCAAAGGAAATATTGCAATCGCCCCAATCTTGAAATCCTGAAAAACTGATAAGTCTGTTGGATTTTGAATGAGATTTAAAATTATACTTTCTCCATATGAAATCTAATGAGGTCAGAACCACTCTCAAACATCCTGAATCATTTCATGGTAATGTTAAAAATTTAAGTAAAATGATGAAAATGAAGATTAAGGAGGATTTCACTTTTATTTTTAACAATTTAACATTACCATGTATCACGTATCAATACTAGGGGCATAGGCTTGATAATTAGGCTGCCCCACTTAAAAAAAAATTATTTCTTTGAAAAAAAATTGCATTTGGAATGTTGGTACAAAAAACTTTTTGCAAAAAAGGCTAGGGAGCGAAAATTTCGCTCCCGGATTCGTTCCCGAAATTTGCTACCATGCAGGAGCGATTTTGGGAGCGTGTTCCTTGGTCGCTCCCGAGTTGCTCCTGAAAGGAGTGTGATTCGAGAGCGGGTTTGAGGGGGGGAGCGCTCCCCCCCTCAAACCCGCTCTCGAATCGCACTCCTTTCAGGAGCAACTCGGGAGCGACCAAGGAACACGCTGCTCCCCCACAACCCTGTCCTAGAAGTCCTCAATGGGGACTTTGACCTAAAACATGGTGACCCAAGCATGAAACCCATGCTTTAGCAAGACAATAATAATAATAAAAATTCTTTTCTTTATTCTTTTGACAATTACATTACATGATGACTCAAGTACATTAATGAAGATCGAACATAGTTACATGTTCTAAGAAAAAATGCTTAATTTGCCTTTGTGGTCACACTGGCCACCCAAAGCCCCTTTTTATCATCCTGTCCTGTAGATCGTATTGTCATGATTCAGACGAGCTATTACACTAAGTTGTTTCTCCGAATAATTAGCTCGAGACAACACTTTAAACGTGATTAATTAAAATATGCTTGTTAATAACGCCATTTTAGGGAAATCAACAGAATGCAACGGAACCAAGAGCAAACTATGCTGAATTGACCCTGATAATGAAATATGGTAAACAATCTCAGTCGGACCCATAAAAATCCTCTAAAAACCCCCTAGGCACACGAATGGAGTAATCCCGCTCCTATGACCAAGCTGACACAAGCTCTGGAAAACCATCCTAACCACCTCAGCAGGGAATCCAAAATTTGGGGACATTACACCAATAATGAAAAATGCCGACCAAAGCTACAACATATTTCAACACTTTTTTGGCTTTTTATCTTCTTGGCCACATATAGCTCTTGAAGGCGTCATTTTACAGGGCTTCTTTGGCTCCAATCATGCTAGAAATTGCAGTTTCTCTGATTATATAATATATATATATATATATATATATATATATATATATATATATATATATATATATCAAGTTTCATAGTAATAGAATAACCAACTTACAAAAAATAAAGCATTTTATATTGTTTTATTGTTTCTAGAAGTTTATTTTTACCTATGTTGCACTGGTTATGCGTAATCAATGAATGAATTGAATTGATTTGCAATGAGCAATGAAGCTCAATAAATAATACAACTGTATTTACAGAAACAACAAGTTTCTACTAAGAAAGTAGAAACAACAAGTTTCTACTAAGAAAGTAGAAACAACAAGTTTCTACTAAGAATACAGAAACAAGAAGTTTCTAACAAGAAAATGCTACTTACAATCACAGATGAGCATTAAACACTAAAATAGCATTATTCTAATACCCTCCCTTAATGCTCAATCTATTTACAACACCTATAGACCCTCTGAATTTCACAAACATATTAGGACCAAGAGGCTTGGTGAAGATGTTTGCTGGCTACTCCGTTGTGGGAACATACAACAACTGAATGGATCTGTCTTCAACATGTTGTCGAATGTAGTGACAATGGGTTTCCACATGCTTTGTTCGTTCATGGAAGACTGTATTCTTGGCGAGTTTGAGCACTCCTTGATTATCACAGAACAAGGGAGTAGGACTTGCTTGGGAAACATGCATATCCGCAAGCATACGTCGAGGCCAAACTGCCTCACAAGATGCCTTAACTGCTCCCTGATACTCTGCTTTTGTCGAGGAGAGAGGCACTGCCTTCTACTTCTTACTAGTCCATGTGACAACGCCGGATCCCAAACTAAACACATACCCAGCTGTAGATTTATGGTCATCAACCAAAACTAGCTCAGTCTGAATCTGTGTAACCACTGAGTGTAGGATCTGAACTCCGAGTGTACAAAAGTCCATAATCAGGAGTGCCTCTTACATAATGCAACACAATATATTTCAACACTTTTTTGGCTTTTTGTCTTCTTGGCCACAGATAGCTCTTGAAGGCGTCATTTTAGAGGGCTTCTTTAGCTCCAATCATGCTAGAAATTGCAGTTTCTCTGATTATGTATATATGTATATTTCAAGTTTCATAGTAATAGAATAGCCAACTTACAAAAAAACAAAACATTTTATATCGTTTAAATGTTTATATAAGTTTATTTTTACCTATGTTGCACTGGTTGTGGGTAATCAATGAATGAATTGAATTGATTTACAATGAGCAGTGAAGCTCAATAAATAATACAACTGTATTTACAGAAACAACAAGTTTCCACTAAGAAAGTAGAAACAAGAAGTTTCTATTAAGAATAGAGAAACAACAAGTTTCTAACTAGAAACTGCTAATTACAATCATTGATGAGCATTAAACACTAAAATAACATTATTCTAATACCCTCCCTTAATGCTTAATCTATTTACAACACCTATAGACCCTCTGAATTTTACAAACTTATCGGGACCAAGAGGCTTGGTGAAGATGTCTACTGGCTTCTCTATTGTGGGAACATACAGCAACTAAATGGATCCGTCTTCAACAAGTTGTCGAATGTAGTGATAATGGGTTTCCACATGCTTTGTTCGTTCATTGAAGACTGGATTCTTGGCGAGTTTGAGCACTCCCTGATTATCACAGAACAAGGGAGTAGGACCTGCTTGGGAAACATGCATATCCGCAAGCATACGTCGAAGCCAAACTGCCTCACAAGATGCCTTAACTGCTCCCCGATACTCTGCTTTTGTCGAAGAGAGAGCCACTGCCTGCTGCTTCTTACTAGTCCATGTGACAATGTCGGATCCCAGACTAAACACATTACTCAGCTGTAGATTTACGGTCATCAACTGAACCAACCCAGTGTAAATCTATGTAACCACTGAGTGTAGGATCTAAACTCCGAGTGTACAAAAGTCCATAATCAGGAGTGCCTCTTACATAACGCAGCACACGCTTTGTTGCGATCCAATGATCAACCTTAGGGGCTGACATGAAGCGTGAAATGTAGCTCACTGCAAAACTGATATCAGGTCTAGTGGCAGTAAGGTAGATGAGGTGCCCACTAATTGCCTGAATAAAGTTTCACCCACAAGTGGTGAGGATGACTGAGCTGAAAGTTTGATCCCTGGTTCCATAGGAGTCGTGGTAGGTTTGCAATCTTACATTCTGAACCTGTCCACAAGATTTTTGGCATACTTGGACTGAGAGAGAAAGATGTTTTTCTCAGTCTGCCAGACTTCCACCCCCAAACAGTAATGAAGAAGTCATAAATCTGTCATATCAAAAGTGTTGCACAAATCCTGTTGATCCCATGGATCAAATGTGTTGAACTGCCAATGATGATAAGATCATCCACATAGACAACCACAAATAGAATATCATCACCAGTATGTTTGATATACAGGTTTGCATCAGATGGACTCCGCTGAAAGCCATGATCTATTAGGTACTTGTCAATTTTCATGTACCAAGCCCGAGGGGCTTGTTTCAGACCATAGAGTGATTTTACTAATCTACAAACTTTTTGTTCTTGACCAGCAACCTTGAATCCTGGAGGTTGTGTCATGTAGACTTCTTGTAAGTCACCATTCAAAAAAGCACTCTTTATATCCATCTGATGGACTTTCCAATTGAACTAAGCTGCTAAGGCAAGGACAAGCTGTATGGTACTCATCTTGGCTGTAGGAGTAAAGGTCTCCTCATAGTCTATGCCTTCCTTCTGTGAGAACCCTCAAGCAACAAGGCGAGCCTTATACTTGTCTAGGGTTTTGTCAACTTTGTATATCACTTTATACACCCATTTGCAGCTAATGGGCTTTTTCCCTGCAGGAAGATCAGAAAGGTTCCAAGTGTGATTCTTCTGAAGACTTTGGAATTCAGCTTCCATAGCCTGTTCCCACTCAGGTGTACCCTTAACCTTTGAATAGGTTTGAGGCTCAAAAATACTGTGTAGGTTAGCCATAAGAGCAAAATTTACTGTAGACTGTTGTTTGCTCTTATTTATGGAAGTTCTACCTTCAAGGAGCTCATTATCTTGGAGATCACCAATAGTTTTAGCTCACCATTTAGGCCGGAGAGTAGAAGAACCAATGTCTGGAGTAGGTGGAGGAGGCTCAGGAATAACAGGAGCATTGAGAGGAGAATTATTTTCCGTAGGGAACTCAAGTAGTGCATTATCAAATACTGACGCTGCATCATCCCTCCCATCAGGTGGACCTAACGGAAGAAGAACACTGTGAGGCTGATCCTCGGAACATTGCTCAGAAGGAGGGGACTGAAAGAACCCTCTGTCTCCATCAAATATTACGTCCCGACTAAAGATAAGACGATCAATGTTTAAATCTATCAGCCTATAGGCCTTGTGGTGATCACTGTACCCTGTCATCATGAGTTTTTGGCTTTTGGAATCCAACTTAGAGCGCTTAGCAGTTGGAATCTAAATATATGCAAACAAGCCAAACACTTTGAGATGATTGATCTTAGGCTTACGACCAGACCAAACCTCTTCTGGAGTCTTCCCCTTAATAGCTTGAGTAGGTGATCGATTAAGAAGACAGACAACAGTAAACACTGGTTTAGCCCAAAATTTGTTCGGAACACTCTTGTGTTGTAACGTGGAGCGAGCCATTTCCACAACCATACGGTTGCAACGTTCGACAACACTGTTCTGCTGAGGAGTGTAGAGTGTAGCTAATTGGCGTTTGATGCCAAGAGTATCACAGAAGTTGGAGAAAATAGAAGAACAAAATTCCCCCCGTTATCTGTCCTAAGAGTTATGATATTACAGCCAGACTCTTTTTCAACTAAGGATTTAAATGTCTGAAAGATGTTAGATACATCAGATTTATGTTTTAGAAAGAACACCCACATCTTTCTACTGTAATCATCTACAATAAGCGTAAAATATTTGCAACCAGTAATTGAAGATGTATTCATAGGACCACAAATATCAGCGTGAATTAACTGGAGTACCTTAGATGCGCGCCAAGATTCTCCATCCTTGAATGAAGACCGATGTTGCTTCCCAGCTTGACAGGCGCCGCACACTCCCAACTGCTGAGTCTGAATATCAGGTAACCGTGACACAAGTCCCTCCCGAGATAGCTGATAGAGACACTGAATGTTTAGATGCCCATATCTCTGATGCCACAGATTGTTGATGGGAGAAACACGAGCTGCTAGAGCCACTTCTGGAGAATCACTAGTGTCAAGAAGCATGTATAGACCATGATCCTCTAGGCCAACAACAACTGTAAGACGAGTTTCCCTGTCAATAATGGAACACTTGTGCGCACTGAACACTACATCAAGCTAAGGAGAGTTCCTCATAATCTTGCTGAGAGACAACATATTAATTTCCATACGAGGAACATAGTACACATTCAGGAAGATGAGTGTGCGCCCATGAGACTGGATTTGAATTGTACCTCTGGCAACCACTGTGTACTCTTCACCTACGCCGAATATCACGAAATCTTTAAATGATGAGAAGTCGCTAAACCAGTCACGCCTATGAGAGAAATGACATGATGCGCCAAAGTCAATGTACCAGGTAGAAGACAGGGCATGATCTAAGGACCTCTTAGCCATAAAGGCGTAAAAAGCAGATTCCTTATGCTTGGAATGTTCTACAACATTCGCTTGCTGATGAGACCCTCCCTGCATCTTCTGTTCAGAAGCAATCCTCTGTCGGCAATCTTTCTTCATGTGGCCGAACTTGTGACAGTAATTACACTGCGCATATTTCTTTTTAGCAGGATCAGAAGGTTGAGTTGATCTCGATTGTCTTTAATCTTATTAAGATGTTCTTGTAAAGACATATGTTCGTCCATCATGATGGAAAACAACTGATTCTTTAGAAAGAAAGATTTGCTTTTGTCGGGTGTCTCATGCAATTCCTTCAAATGTTGCCAAATTTTGGCAGCTGTATTGCTGGAAGGAATTTGTGGTAATTGATCATCAGTGGCAGAGAGTTTGAGAAGCATAACAACCTCTCGATTTCGATCATCAAACTTATCTTGATCTGTACAAGGTGTACCAAGACTGAGCTCTTTTCCCAAAACGAGTTGGTCAAGACGCCTATATTAAAAAATGGTCAACATTCTTTGTTTCCAGATGTTATAATTGGTGCCATTAAAGCGCTGACTTCGTTCCAACATCAGGTTGGTTAGCGAGGTCATCTGCATGTTTCCCAAGAGGCTGACCCTAACAAGATCTGACAGGTGCTGGTGCAATATGAAAGAGAACGGGAATGAAAAAACTCGACCCTTGTAACCAACCTTAGTAATATCTGCCTCCTGTTGTCTCTTTGATGCCACAAACCTACACAGAGATGATCCGATGCCTAGATCAAGCTTCAGTCTTGATGCATTGCCATAGAACTGCCTCAGGCAATGTTGCAAAGGTGAACTGATATCACAAATAGGCCTCAAATTTCAGGCCACTGTACAACAATAAAATGCCTAGCTCCTAGAAATTCATGCCAGTCAACCTGTAATAAATGTGCCGAATTTGCCTTGATTTCAACACTTTCAGACCAGCATTAATTGCTCTGAATTCTGTGTTGTAGTCTGACATAACCTCCTCGAAGATCTTGCTGGAATATACCCTGTTAGATTTGGAAGTGTGCCTCTGACAGGTTGAATTTCTGCCTCAAAATTAACACAAACAGAATTCTCTTCCTGCCTAGAAAACCATGCTGGAATCTTCTGCCTGTAAATTCTGGGATTGCGTGCTTGCTCTTGCCTGACCTTAAATAATTCTACGAATTTTCGTCTACTCCAATGTTTGATTGCCCAGCTTATAGCTTAGAGTTGCACACGTCAGCGAGTCTTAATGTCTCTGTGATGTTTTAATTCAGCCCGTGATGATGAGTTTTGTTAGCAATAAGGTGCCGCTTGTTAATGGATTAGAGATCCTCTCATAAAACTTATAACAAGACTATTCAAACACCAACTAATTCTTGTAGCAAATCTATGCATATTCTTCACTCAAAAAAAAAACTCATGACTTCACCTTGAGTGTGGGTTCCTTTGGCGACCGACAGATCATGTAACTCGATCTCAATTTACCGCAATACCCAGTATTGTCGGTGAGTCAAAAAGGTGATCAACTGCCGATTCACGTTAGAGACGCATGCAGTTTAAGCATAACCGAATAAGCCAGGTTGTTTGAAAGGAATTCCAGTCGTAGATCGATAAACGGTGGCCGACTGCACGCCCTCCTGCAGTGACTCGTCCGTTGCCGTGAGCGTCTACCAGGGGCGTAGCGCTAATGGGACGGTGTTGAGCTTGGTAAGCCCCGGGATCGAGTGCAAGTTTCTGTTGATAATCCAGTCAACCGGTGTCAAGCGGAGAAGAGTATCTTGACGTCTCGGGGTGCAGTCGCAACAGGAGCTTGGCGACGGATCGTACATGTTGGGGAACTTCACTAGTGACTGCTACAACTGAAGCGAATCCAAATATTTTATCCACTGGCCACTTATTCACGCCTTCCAAATGCAAAATATGCTTGACCACTTGAATCTAGGTCTTCAGAAAATGCCCCACAATGTTAAATCTCGACAACAGACCAGAAAAGGGTCCCGAGTTTGATTACCAAGTCGTCCAAAAAATTCATTCTTTGCTCAAAAAACCATCAGAGACGGAGCTCAACGGCAGAAACAGAGACGCTAACCCTCGGGGGTACAACAGTTCCGAACGTGGCCACGATAACGAGGGTCGTTGTCCGAGCACTCTACGGTTTGGACAGGCCGTGGTGCCCAACGCTTCCGGAAAAAAATCAGACCCCTAGAGAGCAATTTCGAAATGAAGCACGCAATTTTTCAAACAGTGAAAAAATATTTCGAAAAAAATACTTGTGCTCCGATACCATAATGAATGAATGAATTGAATTGATTTACAATGAGTAGTGAAGCTCAATAAATAATACCACTGTATTTACAGAAACAAGAAGTTTCTACTAAGAAAGTAGAAACAACAAGTTTCTACTAAGAATATAGAAACAACAAGTTTCTAACAAGAAACTGCTAATTACAATCACAGATGAGCATTAAACACTAAAATAACATTATTCTAATAGTGGGGACGGGGGGACGAGTTTCCGCGATAGCTAGAGTGGACACCCAGATTTTAAGGGGACGACAGGTTGGGGACAACAAGTGCGACAATTAATTTTCATATTTATTAAAAAATAAAATAAAAATAAAATTTAGTAATACATCATAAACGTGAATCAAAATGATAAATTAAAATATCAAAATTAGTACTATTATTAATTTTGGGATTTAAATTACGAAATAAAATACTAAAATCTAAAGATTAATTAGTAATATTAATACTATCTAATCGTCATTTTGTATCACAAAAACAAATCTCATCATCATTGCCCATTGTAAAGAAGTTAACAAGTACTATTAGTCTGTTACAACCTACAATCTATTAATGTCTACATAATCATTCTATGATGTATGATGAATCATTTCATTAAATAGCAGCTAAGGCGTAAAAGTAAATACTAAAATTTAATAAAACTGTAAACATGAACAAGTCATTAAAATTTAAATATAAATCCCAAAGTATGAGTCTAGAAAACCATGGGTTATAAATTTATAAATTATAGACTATAGTCCATGAACCAAAATGGCAAAATGATATTAGTCACTAGTGTAGTTGCCAAATGGAAAAATCAAAATGTCTTAAGACAACAAGAAAGGAAGTATGAGTCAATATCCATAGTGGCATGAAGGTTGAAGCTACTAAGAGATTCATATCTTCTGCATCAAGTCTATCTAAAAATGCTTGAATCTCACTATCTTCTCTCCCATCATCATCAAGCTTTGCAACTGCAACTCAATGTCATCTAATGGTACATTAACCAATCCTGTCATCATCATCAGTCTGTGAAGCATCCTCAGGATATACATCCCACTGTGCTGCTGGTCCCTGTAAATACTCTGGTGTCTTCTTTGTAAGAAGGCGAAGACTGCTATGCACATAAACTAGTTTCTCTGCTCTTTTAGAGGTAAGCCTATTCCTCTTAGTAGAGTGGATAAAACTAAATGTAGACCAACTCCTTTCTGCAGCTGAAGAACTAACAACTTGAGATAGTAAACACATAGCAAGAGTGTGTATTTATGGTGCATTGTCCCCATATATCCTACACCATCCACTGGGACTTCTCTCTGCCATACCCAACAAATTTTTCTTTGTAGCTTTAGAGAAAGTGGGGCCACCGAGCAAAGCAAAATCTAAAAATTGTTCTGGAAATATGGTTGCTTGCTCTGGTGTATACATCTTTTCTATGGCATCAATAAAGTCTTGTTTCACTTCATGGTCATCTATTGGTGAAACTCGACCTTCCCTCTCCACATACCACTTTGGATTAAATGCATAAGCGAACATATGAAGAGGTGTGTTTAACCTGTTCCATCTCTTTTCAATCAACCTATGGAGTTAATTAAATAACTCCAAAGAGGTCTCCCTTTGATGAATGATGGACTTGATCTTTCTAATCATGCTATCAATTGACTCATATTTCCTCAAGGCAAGGAGAATCTGAATCTACGTACCTGATTAGCTCCATTATTGGAGCAACAAAAGAGATAATGTATTTCACATCAACCCACCAATCATCATTCAACACCAACTGCCTTACCTTCTTTCTCTGATCTGTTTTGGATTCCCCCTATGCAGACCATTCAAAACTTATAACAGTGGCCTTTAGGGCATGTTGCACCTCTAACATACAGTCAAGAAGGATATAATAGGTGGCATACTTTGTATCTGTTGGTTTCAAGAACTCCTTTTTGTATAAATTCTATAAATAGTTAGAAGGGCATGGTGGTTGCAAATGAACATTTGCACCTCTCTTGCATCCAAAATAATGCGGGTGATCCAAGAAATTTTACCAATGTCTTTGAGTGCATTATTTAAAACATGCACACAAGGAGTCCAAAATAGATGCTTGTACCTTCTTTGAATCATCAACCTTGCAGGCCTACAAATTGGTGCAACATCTGTGATAACTCGAACTAAGTTTGTAGGACTAATCTCCTCAATTGCATCCTTTAATACCTCATACTGAAAGGCTGCATCCTTTCTTTTCGGTACAATCAATTGCTCTTAAGAAATATGGTATAGTTGGAGAGATGACAATGATGTTCAATAAAGGCCTTTGTTGAATATTTGTCCAATTATCCATGACGATTGAACACCTATATTCAACCCATGATTTTTTAAGGCCTTCCATCAACCCTGACATCTTTGTGACCCCTTTGTCTAACAATGTTGTTCTCAATTTATTGTAACTAGGGGGCTGAAATGATGGACCAACAACAATGACTTTCTTCATCATCTCTTTGTACTGAGGGGAATGGGTGGCATTAAATGATATTCCATAGGCAAAGAAGAATTTAGCCACTGCATCCTCAGCTTCATTTTTGCATTGCACATTGAACCACTCTGCCACAACAACTTTTTCTTTTTTTTTCCCTGAACTAGATTTACTGGAACCTAAACCCCCAAATAAATCAGTTGAATCTTTTTCATCGATTTCTCTTTGAGAGTATTCTTTTGTGCTTAAATTTTTTGGTTTTTTTTTTTGAAAACAGTAGAGCTGCCTTTCTCCACCTCTACAATGCCACCTATGGTAGCCATGTGAAGTTTAGTAAGTTCAATTTTCTTTTTCAATGGACAAATGCATGCCTTTACTCCATCTTTAGGAATAACCAAAAGATGATGTTTGCATACCAATGATCTGAATCACTGTTTTTCTTGTTATTCTTGGTGTTTATTTCGACAAACTAAAGTAAGAGTTTCTTTGTGTTGATTAAAACAAAATTTTTTGTTGTCTTTGCTAATGTTTCACCCTTAGGTTGAGCAATAACTGAAGTATTGCTGTCCATTTGATTTGGTTTTAGAGGTGATGTCTGAAATTTAAAATTGCAATAGATTTGTTTTAAATTTTTAAGAAAAAATCAAAATTAAAAATCGTAGACCATACCACTGGTTAAAAATTTAAAAATAAAATTTTAAACTTACTTAACAACCAAAAATGCACTATTTCTCCAAGGTTCTTGATAGCTCCAAGAAAGAAACTGAGAACTCTGATAAAAAAATAAAAACCCAAAAAATTAGAAAACATTTATGTGTTCTACTTCTAATGTGATGACATAGAAAATCAAGTCTAAATTTTTAATCACAGGTTGCAGCGTTCTAACCCTGCGTTCTAACTTCCGGCTTGCCTTGCTTACTACTGGGTTTTTTGGATTGTAACCTGTAACCTCTGCGTGAAGCCTGTGTTCAGCTGGTCGTTGTCTGAACCTTGCTCAACTGTAACCCTCCTGAGGGATTGCTGTAACCCTACTCGTTGCCTTGTGACTTTGCTATAATTCTACGGTTTATTGTTTACAAATTAGGTATGCCGCTAGGGTTTTATTTAGTAGGTAATTTTTTTATTTACAATTTCATTTTTAATGTTTATGTTGTTAACTTTAATAATTTTAAGTGTATAACTTAAATTATGTCAGGAGACGTTTTGGATGTGTTAGGGTCCTATAATAATAGGATTCATAATTTTGAATTGGCTATGGTTAGTCTTGCAATATTGTACATACTTTTGCTTTCTGCAAAATGTTTTCCATATTAAAAATTAAAAAATGTAAAGAGGGTATGTCCTAAAAGAAATAACAAAAGACAAGAGGAATAAGAAAAGATAAAAAAAATGAAAAAATATGAACCCCAAACAAAAAT
Organism: Pinus taeda; assembly: GCA_000404065.3. NCBI lineage: Eukaryota > Viridiplantae > Streptophyta > Pinopsida > Pinales > Pinaceae > Pinus > Pinus taeda. The sequence goes on along the minus strand of APFE030842482.1, from coordinate 225,287 downwards.
AGATCATGAAAGTGTGCAAGTCTAAGTGGCACTACTTTTTATTTTACTGTGCAAAATAATAGTTGTGTGCAACTTGTCACAAATGCCACAATCCATGATAGTCAAACTGTTTAATCTTGACTAGTTCATGCTTTAAATTTCATGTTTATAGTTAGAGAATAAAAGATCTTGCCAAAACTGTTTAATCTTGGCAAATAAGTAGTTAGGTAGAGAAATAAAATGTGCTCAATTGCTTAATCTGAGCTATTGAAAGATATAAGGTTAGAATTAGATAGTTTACTTTTCAAAAGAAAAAGGAAAGAAACGGTCTGCTAGCTTAAATGCACCTAATAAAGTGAAGAAAAAAATGTTAGGGTAAGTAAAGGGTAAGTAGACGAAAGGTTGCAGAAGTACAAAGTTGATTGAAGCATAAGCACATTTATCATGCTTAATCCAATGTTTCAGTGTGCAGGAGCAGTTATGAAAGTGAAAGGATGTTTACAAGCTGATTTAATTAATTTCCCCTTATTTCATTTCATCCCCCACTACATGCTTACTAATTTCTCCATTATCCCATCATTTCTTTTTAAAATACCATTTTTCCCTTCATTTTCACCCTTGCCCCTTGGTTTCATACATTTCCCTAGCAAATTACCTTCCAAAAGTCATTTCTCAACCTAAAACCCTTTTTTCCTAGTGTGAAGCCCATTCCCCTTTGAAAAATTCATTTTCCCCTTATTAATTTCCTTATTTTTCCTAAAAATTCCATAAAAACACTTTTTCCTAACTTTTATTCCCCCCTCTGCTTTATTTAATTAAACTCCGCAAATTCACATTTTCCCGATATAAAACCTTTTAACCCACCCTTTGGTATGGTTAACAAACTTCGCCGCATTTAACCCCGGTCCCACTGTATTAAACCTACTTATATTTAACCCCGCCTTATTAATTAATTAATTACAATTAAGTGTAATTAATCCCCCTGAGGCCCGCAAATCTCCGCCCTTGTTCCCTCCGTGCATTTCCATCGTGCGACAACCGTTAGATCTTGCACCCCCAGATCTGACGATGCACATCCATATCGCGCAGACTCCCTTCCTGAACTTTAGCTGCCTGAGAGCACGCAAGATTCATGGTTCTGCTCGGGCCCTCTTCGGTTACGTGGCAACTGCATGTGAACTCGCGTGCTCTCGGGGAAATAACGCCCGACCGCCAAAAGTGGTGCGATGGCCCCCAAAACCACCTCCCCACCAAAAGCTGAAACCACCCATTATGAAATTCCGCCTCAAATTCTAACAGTTGCCGGTTAAAAGGCCGAAGACGCTCATTTTCACCCTTTTTGCTCATTCGCTTTGTGAAAGCTCTCTAAGCCTTCCTGCGCCACCCTGAGCCTCTGCAACCAAATTTCACTGCCAACTATCTCCCGAACATGCTCCGGACGCCTAATTCAGCCATCTAGTGCACAACTGAAGCCATAGTACCCTCTAAAGCTACCATTGAAACCATTTTGCAGCCTATACCACCATTTGCAGGGATTTTTGACAAGAAACCACAACGACCCTCTCAAATTTAAAAATGTACAGTGAATTCAAATTTTAAATTGATTGAATGTAATTAATTTTCCCTAAATTAAGAGTATTTCCCCCCTGAATACTCAAACCCCTCTTTTCCGACTTGCGAACTGCCCTTTCACTCCACCAGAGTTGTCAAAGCTTCACTTCCACAAGCTGTATAAGCCTAATTCCCACATTTTATCTTAAAGATGGCTGCCCAGACCTCTTTGGATGTCAGACCTGTGTCAACCCCTCACCTGGATATTGACTATTTGGCCCTAGCAGACAAGGATTTCCAAATAAAAGACACTGCAACTCCAACCCACCTTTTGAAGCTCCACTGTTGGAGTAAGGATAGATTTTTGAACCATGCAGATGACATCAATCTTTGGGAATCCAATTTACCCAAATACATATCTTCCCAGAAGTTCACCCTTTCCCAGATATTGTACATTTTTGTCATGCCTACTATCTCCCTAGCCAAAGGGCTATTGTTGCCCCAAATCAGCAGTTGTTATTCACCATTACACCTGAGTCAATCAACCAAATGCTACAAATCCAATCTAGCCCTAATTAGACCCCTCTATTTGTTGGAAACCTATTGGACTTATACATCACATTAGACCAGGTGAAAATCAAGCAAATCTTCCATAATTTTATCATTGAAGACCGCCATACTCCTACAGATACCCCACCCTATGTTGCCACCATTTTCTCAGAAACTGGTAGGCACATAATCACCATGCTCTCATGCATCCTAGGATACATATCAGATGAGCATGTGGATGAGGTCATCCTGGCCTTCCTGTCCATTTTCACTTCAGGAAAGCCTCCTGCTATCATGTATGATTATGCTTAGTTCATTGCAAACACAATGCATGAACAATTCACTAGACTGCCCACTGAAAGAATTTTCAAATACTCTTCAGTGTTGTTTTATATGTTTTTATATTACCAGATAGATAAGTTTCCTGTGAGCATCCAGAAATTGGACAGCAAGGGAAAGGAGAAAACAGTGGTCTACTGGACACCCTTGGTCTAGAAGTTTTCCACAACATTCACCTACAAAGACTTCATAGACTCCTTTGTGTACCCAGCCATGAACATGTTGACTTCTAATACTTAGCCTAGAATCAGCCATGACATCAAGAGAGTGCTTCAATTGGCAAAGAACAACAAGGTGGGAGACTGGTACCTCTACCAAAACCACACTGAGATCAGAGTTTATGGCTACTAGTTAGCCCCTTATAAATTGCCAAAATACCTCCCTATGAGGATATTTGTCCTTGAATATTTCATACAAATCATCAATTCTGATGAGATCCACTTTCTATCTGCTAGGAAGAAAACCCAGCTCAAGGTGAAAAACCAACTGGGCCCATTCATTTGCAACACTAGAGACGCTGGACCGGAGGCCGACATGTTACTACAACAGATGAAATTCAGAAACAACTTTATATGGCAGTATGACCCTCATGGGGTCATAAACAAGTTGAGACTTGAGGTCGAGTTGGGACCATACATCCACCACCCGAGACCTGACATTGAACAATTTACTAACCAATCTAAGTGGGTGGAGAACACATTGATTGATATGGACAACACAGTTGTGGATGTAGAGAACACATTGATTGATCTTGAAAAACAATTTGACTAGAGCTCTTTCATGCAGGTTTCAGAATTAGGAGAACCAATGAATGTTCATCTTGTGTTATAAACCCCAACCAATGAGGAGAAGAATCCTAAGAGGAACAGGGAAGAGACATCCAACTCTGCCATGGAGACTACTGATAAGATTTTTGAGCTAAGGAAAAGACCCAAGTTGAATCATGTGTCTGAACAAGAGGAAAGCATTGTTCAGAGGAAATAACTGACACTGAGACAATGGGGCAGAGAAGTAAAGAAACAACTGCTTCAGGTGAAACACATCGGCCGTCAGCCTCCAACACACAGATGATAGAGAGACAACAGAGTGTGGAGGTTTCTTCCTTTGTCAGACCAGCTGACAAAGAAAAGGATATCAAAGACAGATTCAAAGAAATAAAGATGAGGAATGAAAAGTTGAAGGCAGAGACATATGCCCAATAACTCAAGCTTACACCACCAAATCAAACCAGATTGATGTCAACCTTTGACATCAAAGCAGGCAAGATGTAGGTGTCATTTTTGCAGCCCACTGTTAAGCAACCAAAAACCTCTGTTGACTATAAAAAGACAAATTTTGAGGTGTTTGCCAAGGATGTTCATCCCATTGATCAGATAGAGTTCCACAAGCAGGTTGGAGAAATGATTTACTCCACCCTTATAGGAAAGGCCATGGCTGCCCACAATTTGCATGATTTATTGGATAATGTGACAGTCCAATACAACTGGAAAAGGCCTCCTCACAAGCCAAAGATAATAGGATAAAATCATTGGAGGACTTGGTCATTGAACTCGGCCATGATCCAAGTGACATTAAGGCTGCTGAACATGTTCTAATATGTCTTTAAGTGAATGAGGACGTATCGACCCTCAAGAAATGACTTTCTTCATTCACTTAAGGTGTTATGAATATAATTCGTAACAATTAGATAAATAAAATGAAAACAAATATTAAATAATTAAATAATTATTTAGGTTAAATAGTCATTAAATTAAGTGAAAATGTATGTCTAAAAGACATGCCCATTCACGAAAGGTCACTTGCTGAGGTATAAAAGCAGGGCCTCATTATACATTCAAATCATCTTATATCATCTTATACAATTTTATATATTAATAAATTATATTAAATACCTGTGTGTATTTTTGTATTAAAGCCTTCAAGCTACAAGTCTTCTTGTTTCAACTCTACAAGTTATTAGTTTTTCATACTTCAGCATAGTTTTTATGCTACACTGGTATCAGAGCCATGACACACGATATAATCATGCGGGCCTTTGAACGTAGTTCTCCGCACAATGTGCCATTACGTTCACATCTTGATTACGTTGAACAATTTAGTATTCAAGAAGTATTTCAACGTTTAGAAAAATCATGTGCAGAATTTAAAGTATGTATAAAGGAAATCTATAATAAGGAAGATGATAGTGAAAGTAAAGGAACAGAACAAGGTGAAGCAGGAGAAAAAGATGTTCACCAGAATAGTGATAATCAAAATGAAGATGTAATAAATGATATATTTGATGAAGATAAAGATGATGATCCAAATGAAGTTGAAGATGAAAGTGAAGATGGAAAAAGGGGCTTGGACAGACAATCAAAGAGATTAAAGTTGGAGGCATCAAATACCGTCAAGGATTCACAAGATGCCCCCAAAATGCACCATCTCCACCCAATGATCCAAAAGTAAAGAAGGTTGCTGACAAGTTAGCATGTTTTGTGTCAAAGAATGGGAGACAGTTTGAAAATATTATCAGGCAAAAAAATCCTGGCAATACACCTTTTAGGTTCTATGTACATTGTCTTGACTACAAATATTATGAATATTGTGTTTCTGAAGAAGAAAGAGCACTTGCACAGACGAGGGATTCTCAGAATGTTGGGTTTGCCAGTACAAGCAATACAACATCACGACAAGGCAACAATTTGCAAAAAGGTGCTCCTCAATAGTGAACAAATTATCAAACTCCAACATCTGCACTCTATGATGCTGGTGGTGTAGATTCAAGATGGTCAAATCAATCAACTCATGTAGCTTGTTCCTCTGGTGACCGCACCACTGAGCCACCACCCACAGCAGCAGATCCAGTAGCCATGATGGAATACTATGTGAAGAAAGCTGCAGCAAAAGAGCTAAGGAAACCACCTAAGCAGACCAAAGATTAAATGCCCCCTCCAGCTTCCCTATCGAGTCCACCAAAGAAAGGTCACCACATGGGTGACTACATTCCTCCTGACGACCTAGAAAAATTTCTAGCATCTTGCAATGATGCTGCTGCCCAAAAAGCTTACAGGGAAGCAACAGAGAAGGCAAAAATTCAGTCAGATAATGTTGGGCATAAGCTATTGTCAAATCGAGGTTGGAAAGAAGGAGAGGGACTTGGAAGTGGGAAGACAGGTCGTGTAGATCCTATTCAGGCAGGCCACCCCGATTGTTGTTCACCCATCACTGTGGCTAGACCATTCCCACCTTTCGGGACACACTCTCAGAATGAACCCCTTGCACAACCAAATGCACGATTCTCGCCCTGTGTGCCACACTCTCAAAATGCACTAACATCTCTGCAACAACGTGGACCAATCCAACCATTTTATCAACAACGAAGGCCTATTAATAATGTTAACAGGTTACTTCATCTGCAGCCACTTGAAGAGCTTCAAAACTTTCAAAGATCGTTTATATCACTGGCTGGTCGATTCAAATATTTTGTGATAAAGAACGACTATCCAGATACTTTACAATATGCTGCAAAATCAGGGTTGTGGAATCCCCACCATGACATCAAAGCCACACTGAATGATGCTTTCAGAACATGTGATCATGTCCTTCTCTTTTTCAGCAATGACAAAACTCAGAGATTTGAGGGTTGTGCAAAAATGATGTCCAAAGTAAGAGATGCTGTTCCAGGATTATGGGATGACAAAACAAGTGAGGCCAATGCCCATGCTTTCTGTGGCATTTCGAGTCTCGCTTACTTTGAAGGTGGCTCCAGGAAAGACATGGACAGAATTGTGCGCATAACATTGGTGATCACAACACGCTCGCGTGTTCTCGCTGCCCCGTCCGACGTTCATTGCATCGTTCACCGTATTGTCCCACGTATCGTGCCTGTCTGTCATCACCGCGACTGGACCATTCAAACAGGCCACCTCGACTGCTGCGTCTATTCACTCATCACTATCCAGCCATCCACTACCCAACAAAAATAGGCACGACGATCCGACCGCTGGTCTGACGCCATTTGATAACGTGGTCCAAACGACAAATTGCCACAGCGTTTCGGACGAAATTACACAACGTTCGGACGGAAATCTGGAATGAGGGTTGAACCCATATTTTTATCTTTAATTTATATAGTTACGTTTAACATAGTTTAATTAATTAAATTATTTTAAAAAAATAAATAAATAAATAAAAACAAAAAAAATATATTTAAAAAAAAAAATCTTAATAAAGAGTAAAGATAGAGAAAAACCTAGCTTTAAGACAACTATTAATGAAGAGGCTATGTTATGAATATAATTCATAACAATTAGATAAATAAAATAAAAATAAATATTAAATAATTAAATATTATTTAGGTTAAATAGTCATTAAATTAAGTGAAATGGCATGTCTAAAAGACATGCCCATTCATGAAAGGCCCCCTGCTGAGGTATAAAAGCAGGGCCTCATTGTACATTCAAATCATCTTATATCATCTTATACAATTTTATATATTAATAAATTATATTAAATACCTGTGTGTATCTTTATATTAAAGCCTTCAAGCTACCAATCTTCGTGTTTCAGCTCTACAAGCTATTAGTTTTTCATACTTCAGCATAGTTTTTATGCTACATAAGGACATATCAACCCTCAAGAAACAGCTTAAGCTGCCTCATTCACAGCACCCACAGACAGAGGATGTCCTGGAAAGTCAGAGAAATCATGAAGAGATGATGGACCTAGTGCCGCAACTGAATGATCAGTTGAAGGAGATGGAGAAAGAACTTGATAGCTTGATGCAGCTCAAACAAGCTAGTCTTGATGATGCTCCTGCAACTGTGATTCCAACAGTTACTGCTGTTGTACCTTATACTTTGGCAGCATCCTTAGTTCCCGTTGCTCCAATGGCCACTGCACTACCAACATCTACACCAACTATATCGGCAACAAGATTGATAGCAACAGGCTCTACAGGTGATGAAGCAAACAGGCTGGTCAAAGCAATGGAAGAAATGTCCATTTAGACCACGGAGATGAACAAAGTTAAGGAAAAAGTCACCAGGTTGGAAACAGATTACAAATTGGCCCAAATCATGCATAGAGAAGAACAATAGAAGGCCACAAGGATGACTGAAAGAATCAAAGCTTGGAAAAAGAACTGACACTGAATGAACCTCTAGGTCAGGCTTAAGGAGCAATTGTGGGCCAATATCATTGACTCTGTCAATGATATTCGGCCATCCATCCAGGCTATTTTTGAACAAATTGATTTGATAAAGCAAGCTACAGAAGCCATTCAAAGAGTTAAAGCAGAACTGGGGATATGCCAGAGGAAGCTGCAAGAATCATCCACTTCCTCAACTCCAGAACAAGTATGAGCTGCAAGAACTAGAGATACCTGACAGGACAGGTACAATTTTGGAAGTTAAAAGAGTCCTCACTAAGAGGAATTTGATGTTGAACTTGGAGGATACGTGTCAAACCATGCAACTGGCCATTGACAAGTACATGGTTAAGTTTGAACTTTTGAGGCAAAAGGGATTACCAAATCCCTTAGTTATAAATGATAAGCTAATGACACAGGAAGATTACAATAAGAAGATCAGGGAAGTGGCCAAAGATCAGGTAAACACTTCATCCATGAAGGGCATACCAACAGGCAAAGTATTATACCAAACTTTTGAAAACTTGTTTTACCTCCAGCATGAGGTAAAACACCTTTTTAAAAATAAGCCAACTTTTGCCAAGTATACAGAGGCAGATGAGATATATAGAAAAATGGTCAATATCCAATTACTAGATGCTGAGACATGGGAAAAACTCAACGATTTACTGTAGGAATACACAGTAAAAATATGAAATGTACAGTAAAAAGTAAAAAAGCATAGTAAAAAGATATTGACAGGACAACAAGGTCAAAGAGTATCAGATGAAAGGTCATAAGTAAATATGACTTCCAGCGTGAAGACCAAACAACCAAGCAACTTAAAGGGCAAAAGATCAAATACTAAAAGACAACAGAACCTAAATAACAGGCACATCAAACAACAATTCAATAGCTGTCTCTATCTTCTTGCATGAAGATATATCCTTTTCCTAGATTAGTTCTCAATGCATTTTGAGATATTTTGTAAATCCTTTTTGTATAAATACTTCATAATTCAAAGTATTGAGTGTGGATTGCTATACATTTGTAGTGTTATTTTGATCTTAAACCTAAGGGTGATTGTACCAATTTTCAAGTCAACAGACTAGAGCAAGTAATAAAAAGATTGCACTACAGAATTCATGAGATGAGCTATTGCAGTGAAATATCTTCTTAGTCTAATTTTGTTACTTTCTTATATGTTTCATAAACTTAAATGTTTTTCAAATTTGAATGAATTAACTGGAAATATAACTCAGAATTTGTTTGAGTACACTCTGTTTTGCACAATTTGTCATTTATATGATTTCCTCTGATATCCGGATTTGAGAACCCTTAATTGCTCTCCCATCCTGGTTGACCTTTTCATTCTCTTCATAATCCGGCTTAAGGAACCCTTAATTGCTCCCTGGATCCGATTAGAAACCATTTTCACCATCCAGCCTTTGAGATTTGTAATAACTCACCTATCTTACCCTGTAGACACTGTTTTTAAAGCTTGATCCAGTCCAGTTTGTCTGACATTTGACCCCATAGCACAATGGTAAAAGCAAACCTCTGTTCATCTAAGTAATTGATCCCACCACCCAAATTCAAATAAAAAAACCCAGCACAATCATAACTAGCCTAAAATCAATTAACTAGAACAAAGTTAAATCATAAAGAGAGAGCCCTCTCCGAGATTAGGAAGGCTAAATCCTGATTTCCAAAGTTTGTTTGTGGTTACCTCTATCATTTCTTTTTCTGAACAACTTACAAGAAATTTTGGAGTGATAACGGGACGTCCCCAAAACGTCCCCAATTTTTCGAGGGACGGCCTTAAAGTCCCCAAGTCCCTGAGGGTGTCCCTGGCAAATTTGGGGTGTTTCCGACAAGTTCCAAAGTACTCGGATCACCAGAATGAAGGAACACCATGAATTATGGTGGGGACGGCTCTCTGTGCAACATAGATTTTTACAAATAAAAAAATTATATTTATATTGCTTTTACCTCCTGTTTCCATGCCTTGTCTAGATCCTGGCTTTTCAAACATCTGGCAGATCTATATCCAGATCCACATCTGCATCTGCACAATCCTGGTCACTTAGCCCTAGTCTTAGAGTGTTAGAGCATCTTTGCTTTGCAAATCATGCATGCGCTAGCATTTGAGATCCTTATAGGATTGCAAATATTTGTTGTTGCTTGCTAGACTGCTTCTATCCTGGAATTTGCTTCAGGGATATAATATCATTGTCACTGTGGAATATATAATGTGCTGAATGAATGGGGTAGTTTTCTGCTACTGGAAAAATGCTCTTTTCTTTCTGCAATATGCATTCACTGTCAGTTTTCAGCTTGATGCTAGATTACTGTTTAGAAATACTAAGAACATGCTGGCGGAATATAATATTTGCATTATAATGTTGCTGACTGCTATTATGTATTTGTGCTGTCAGTCAATCTTCCACCGATGAGCTTGCCATCAGAACAGATGCATCCGGGTTTGATTATCTGCCATGATGTCTAGCCTGTGTCTTTTTTTACCAGATCCCCTACAACATCTTTCTCAGAAGCTTCATTCTTCTTTGCAACATTCCTCTTCTTCGTGTATGACAATATCTTCATTCATGGAATTATCCCTGTTCACTGTTGTTTGTGCCCTCAACGGTCCTTGCATTTCACACAGTTGAAAAATTGAAGTTACTCTCAGGAAAATAGGAGGAAAAGTTCTTGGTAGCATGAATGAATTGTTTGTTTGTAGTATCAATGAATTGTCTGTTTGACTGATGATCTAGATAATTAACTATTATTGTTTGTTTTGATAGCTTGTTTTGATTCATATGCTTTGCTAATGCAGGTCCATTTTGCAATATTTCACATTTGCTCCTCCACCATTTGAACGACTTCTGCAACTTCATAATTCCATCTCTATGACAGAAAAAGTAAGTGATTTGTAAAATTTTTGAGCATTAGTAGGCAAATGCTTGAGATAGTATTTAGCTATTAGAAGTATCCGGTTTGCAATTACACAGCAAGTTCAAGTTATTCTGTTTTTGCTTAAATAATCTACAAGAACTATTCTAAATCATTCTGCAGGAATCTTTTCATTTATTGGATGTTGTACGGGCATCTTATCGTTTTCTGTATCTAGAGCCCAAAGTATTTTCTGAACTTTGGGATTGGAGTCCGTTCTTAGAGTTGCTTCAATGGCCTTGCGATTCTAATAGAGTTGCAATCACTTCAGAAACAGTTTATGATATTAGATGGTGTGCAGTTCAAGTACTGTCAGTAGTGCTGAGAATGAGTGATGATGCGACTCGGGTTCTGGGCTCTAAACTATCTGGTCTGACAGAAAAATTGGCTCTTGAATGTTTGCTACGGTAGTAATATAATTTTTATTTCTATGTTGCCACAGCTCTTCCTTTTAGTAAATGCTAGAACTAGAATGGTTGATTAGCGTTGTGTTTTCGGGTAATTTGAAAATTTCTTATTGCAGGTGGGAGGTATTTTGTCAAGATGTTGCCTTGGAGAAGGCTGGATGGTATTTAGAATCAAAAGAATCAAGGAATGATGATCTACATAATGGTAACACGAGTTACTTTCTGGAATGTGATAAAGATGTGGTCAAATCAGCAGCAAGCTTGAAAAGTTATGGTTCTGGACTTGCTTCTCATTTGGAGATCTGTGGTATTGAGCTTCCAGTCAGGAAAAGCTTGCAAAGTAAAGGGTTAGTAATTTGCAGTTCTATGTAATTCATTGGCTTTTCTGTAAAGTAAGTAGGTTGTAATTCTTAGAGTCACGATTTATAGTTGTATTTACTAATATTAATGACTATTTTTTACAGTCCCAAATATACTGCAAGCCCCTTTGTGATCACAACAAACATCAAGAAGAGCTTGGAGTCGGTTGTCTTAGCAGTCAGTCAAGTCCAGCCTGTCCTTTTGGAAGGTCCTGCAGGAGCTGGAAAGACCATGTTGATAAATGAATTGGCCCAGATTACTGGAAATTTTGGTGAGCATGATTTGCGGTGCATTATGTGTTCTTGACGTGTATAGGTCTTTGTGGTCTTAATTCCAATATTTGTCATATTTCTGGGGCTTGGTACTTGATATCCAGCATCAATAAGTTTGAAAGGTATAGTGTGCTTGCTTGACTGTAACATACATAATACACCAATAATAATGATACTGAACAAAAATTACATGACCATTCAATCTATACTTAATAGTCCTATACATAACGTCACATGCTATTGGAATTGTCAATTATATTATATTATTCAATACATTATGTTTATCCTAAATAGATTTCTCATTGTTTTCCTATATATTTTGCATATTCATTGTATTAACCAGTTTGGTGCATTACAGTGGTATCAGAGCCCCTTTTAGTGCACTTCTGTTGGTTATTGGCCTTTGGCTGCACACGTCTTTTTAGAGTTTCTCTGAGCCCAGGTTTTTGACCACAAACTGGTATTTGGCCATTTAAATTTTAAGTTTATAAATTATGTTGAATAAAGTATCAACTCCCATGCCAAATATTTGTAACTGGGAATCTTTGCAGAATCATTGAGCCAAGATCTCCATTATACAACATGATCAATTTGTGAAATAAGATTACATACAATAAATCAGTGGAAAAAGCAAGTATTGGGTATGTTTGTTAGTGGTCACCAGTTTAAGCATTCTGCACCCATACAAGCTGCCAAACGTGACAGTAGCAGAAAAATAACAAAATAATTATAAAATAAAACTGCCACTAATCAGTGGAGGAGTCACAGCGTGGACTGTGAAGGTGATTCTTAGTCAGCAAATAACCATAGTGAAGACATACATGAGGCACATAACTAACCGATAAAAGTTCAAGTGAAGATTTACTTGGGATGGATTGATCCATATAAAATGCAACAGTTCTCTTCAACAGTTGAAGATCATATTGTTTTGTTTCATCAACCATGGCAATATTAGCAACAAAGCATTAGGTGAAAGCATTACATGTATGAATGAAGATGCAGTTTTTCCAAATTATGCTTTGAGGACAAATCATCCTTGAATGGGGAGGCAATGTAACAAACATAAATATACCAATAACCAAAAGTTACATGTCCGAAAGACATTTATTTAAGTACATGACCATTCGATGTATACTTATGCACAACGTTACATCCTTTTGTAATCATTAATCATATTATATTATTGGATACATTACATTTTTATATATGGAATTCTTATTGTTGTCCTATTTAATTTGGTTATTTATTATGTGACCCACTTGGGTTCATTACGTTGACAAATATTATAGGTTCACTGATTTATAACTATGTAACGAACAAAGTTCGTATACTCAAAAGAATTCTTTGATACCAATGTAACAAACAAAGTTCGTTTACTTAGAGGAATGCTCTGATATCAATGTAATGACCAAAGTTGGTATATGCAACAATAATCTTCAGAATATTTTGAAGACAAAGACATCCATTGTAATACTAGTAATTGTATATTGAATATTGTATAATAGAATTGATGAGATGATTACAATGAGGGTGAGCGCCTATTTATATACCCTAGGCAGGTACCTTTTCACCAATGGTTATGCCCTTAGGGGCATACCTCTTCATTAACTAGTTATTAGCTAATTAATTATTATTTATTACTATTATTGTTTACATTATTTGTATTATTTTATATAGATTTTATTCATAACGTTGCCTTCTATTCAAAAAGCTGTCCTCAAAGCTTATCAATGACAAGGCAATTATCTGTTCTTTGTCTCTGTAATATATTCACATCTTTTGGAGTTCTTTGATTTGTCATCTTCGTTGATACAAGCTAGTAGGATCCTCTAAGTGATAAACAAAATTTTCGCATTGAGAAGGGATCTAACCATCCTAAATCAATCTTTTGTGGAATCGTTCGATTACTGGAAACTTGTAATGAATTGTTGTTGTAAGACTGGATGGTGCAAACATCAATTTTCTTTGGAACATAACTCTGTTCTTTCTGTTCAGAATCATAGAGACTTGTAGATTCACTGAGATGTCTTTTCTTGTGATTCGGGTGTAGATAAGGAGTTCTTTTGCTTTGTTTTTCTGTTATCATGTGTGTGGCAATGTTTTGATTTATTTCAGGTTCTGACGTTGTTGAGTCAGTTACAAAATCTTCACTTAGAGTTTTCGTTGTCTGAATTGCAACATCTAAGTGTTTTTCTCCTTCAATTGGCTTATCATCTTCTTGAGTTGTGGTATTCACTGTATGGATATTCATTGTTTTTTTTTCAACTTGAATTTCTACATTCGATGCTTCCTTCCCGATAAGTTGTTGTACCTTGTTTTGTAATGACTTCTTGTCCTTCTTAAGCTTTTTAAATGGAGTCAATGATTTTTCACTATGATCTTTAAGCCCGAAAAACTTTTTCATTCTTATTAGCGGTGACATTGTCAACTTCCATTTTCATATTTTGTATCGCTTTTTGATTTTCTTTAAAGAATTACTTTTGAGATATCTTGTATGTTTTTTGGCGTCACTAAATCTAGCTTCAATGTAATGTCTTGTAATGTTATTTTTTTCTTCCTGTAGGAAAATGTCAAAAATTCTTTTTCGCATTCAAGATAAAAGATCATAGTGTTTCCATCCAGGGTGATCCTAGAATAATGTCACCTTGTTCATTCCATAGGGATTGAATAGAGATTTGCGACATAAAAGCATACTCCCCAATATTTATTTAACTATAAATAGGTTATTTTGTATTGTTTTTTGTCGAAGAAGCCTAATTTTTGGATTATATTTGATTCAGGAATCACTAATTAGTTTGTGATTTTAGGCTTTTTATAATTTTTATTATCAGCAGATGAGATAGAGATAGTAAAATGTTTTCCTGCAAGAGTCCCTTTTTCTTTAAATAGCCCTGAAGCACAATTATATGAAGTTTCTGGAAAATTTCTTTCCTTTATTTCTGAATTAAACTCCATCTGCATTTGTCAAAGTTCAGGTTTAAAGGTAACCCCTTTAACTTTTATTAATCCTTCAACCCCTTTTTATGTAACTCCTTTTAATTATTTTATTTTATTTTTAAATAACCCTTTTTCTTTTAATATTAAAATCTTCTTTCAACCTTTTATAAAGTACTCACCTTAGAATTTTCATTAAAATATTGATAATTCCTTTTTTTTCTTATTTGAAATATATAGAATTCCTTTTGATATTTTTAAACTCCCTTAATTCACTGAATATGTATATATAAACTTGGTAACTTGTACCCTTTAGTAAACAACCTTGAAATAACCTTGATTAATATAACATGTATTATAATAATCATTTAATAACTTGGGTTAAGATTTTTGAATCAATCCTTGGGAAGTCGTGACTTTGGAATTATGGTGACAACGGTTCTTAAATAAATGTTGGCACTATTTAATAAGTGGCAGCTCTAAGATAGTACCATATGGATGCGACCGTAGGAAATAACCAAACAAATTGGAACTGACCAGTGAACGGGTGTAAGAGTTAGTGACAAATAATCGGTAACCACAAAGATATGGAAAGGGATAGGATGGAATGGCAACAGTGAGATAGAGATGCAGTATAGTGGCTGGACAAAACTTCAAGTGGTGGCGATCTTCAAGTGATGGCGGTAGCAGCTCTCTGTGGCTGTGTTGTCGCTACAAGATAGTGGTGTTGCTCTACGACCAGTGGTAGATTCACGCTGTAGCAGATGAATTGGCCACAATTGACACGGTGGCGTTGGCATCATCAACAACTCTGTGGCGGGCGTTGACAACAGGTGCGATGGCGATGATGGGTTTACAGGTCAGACGAAAGCAGCTGTGATGTGGTTGTTCTTTGTTTTTTTGTTGTGGTCTTTGCGACAATGGTGGCAGTGGCAGTAAAGGTATGCACAAGCAATTATTTTTCCGTTTTATTTATATAACCTAAGTATCCAGATTCGTCCAAACCCCTTGTCGAATCTGAATCCTGCGAATCGGGATTCGACGTGTCTGTACGGGATTCGTACGAATTCCGTACGGGCACATCAAATCCCGATTTTGGGATTCGAATCCCCTAAACGCGTTGTTCTTTTTTGTTTTCACCTTATTTCTCATTCACTTTTGCATAGTTTGAGCTGTGGGCAAGGAGCTAAGGGAGTAGAGCGTTCGTCAAGGAGATTCAAGTACCAGGTAAGTGCATTTCAGCTCCATTATTTTGCACTTCTTATTCTATTACAGCAGTTCGTATATGATATTTGGTTTACAAATTTGTGCATGTTTTGTTCATTTTTTTTACAGTATTCATGGCTCAATCAAAGGCAGCAGTTAGGCGGCAAAGGAAGGGGAAGAATGTCTCCATTGGAGATGCCCCTCCTCCCCCAATATCATCAGAGTCTGTTGCAAGTAATGTTGAGGGAAGAGGAGAACTTAAAGACAACATTGAGAAATATCCCTTGTGGAAATATGTCACAAGAGAGGATGGGACAAGCACCAAGGCGAAGGGAGGAAGCAATGCGCAATGGAGATGCAACTTTTGTCACATTGCTTTCAAAAGCACATATTTCCATGTGAAAGGCCATTTGTTGGCTTTACCAGGTTGTGGAATTAGAGCTTGTAAAGTTGTTCCTTTACAAAAGAGGAAAGAAATGGAAAAGGAGTCCACTGTTGGTATGGAAAATGTGGCTGCAAAATCAAGAAAAACCAAGAATGAAGACCCCCTTCCATTTTTGAGGAAAGGCACCACCAAATTTCCATTTGAGAGTTCTATTGGGGGACAAGCAGCAAAAGAAGAGCAATTACACTTGGTCCAATGGACAAGATTTTTCAAAAAGAGAAATGGGAAGAGCTTGATCTCACCATTGCCTTGTTTTTCTATAAAAACTTCATATCATTTAATGTTGCACGCTCACCTTTATTTATTGAGATGTGTCGAGCTCTAACTCACGGGTCTCCATCATGGTATGTGCCTTCTGGTTCAGAGAAGCTTAGAACCACGTTATTGATGAAGGCAAAAAAAGAGGTGCAAAAAATGCTTGAACCTGTTGTAACATCATGGCCAACATCTGGAGTTAGCATTGTTTCTGATGGATGGACAGATCCAGCACGACACCCAATCATCAACTTCATGGTGTCTTCCTTGAATGGTCCAGTTTTCTTGAAAGCAGCGGATACACTTGGAGAATACAAGGATGCACAATTTATTGGTGAGTTATTTATTAAAGTTATTGAAAATGTAGGTGTTGATTCTTGTGTGCAAATCATTACAGATAATGCACCTGTTTGCAAGGCTGCTGGCATGATTGTGGAAGCTAAATATCCACAAGTGTTTTAGACACCTTGCATTGTCCATTCATTGAACTTAGCACTGAAATCCATTGCTTTTGATGTGCTTCGGATTGGTAACATTATTGAGGATGCACGACATATCCGTAACTTTGTGCAAAATCATAAAAATGCCCTCACTATCTACAAGGAGTACACCAATCTATCATTGTTGAAGATTGCTGATACACGGTTTGCCTCTTCATTCATGATGTTGAAGAGGTTGAGGGAGGTCAAGACCGCTCTTGGGTCCATGGTTATTTCTGAGTTTTGGTCTTTTTGGAGAAAAACACATCAAGTAGCCTCTAAAAGAGTGAAGGACACAGTGCTAGATGATGCTTGGTGGGAGAGGGTAGATCTAATTATTCAGATCATGGACCCTATCATTTCTTTGCTTTGATTTGCTATACAGACCAACACATCCAATGAGAGGTTTATGAGGGATGGGATTCCATGATTGAGTCTGTGAGGAGCATTATTCTACAGAGTGAGTGCCCCGAGTATGAGACATCACCAGAGGCCTTCTGTGATACTATACAGGATATTCTTGTCAGCAGATGGGACAAGAATTGTACACCTTTACATTGTTTGGCTCACTCATTGAACCTAAAATACTACAACCATGCGTGGCTGAATGGTGGACCTTCCGCAGATTCCTTCTTCACATGGATGGTGAAATCTCACAGGGGAGGAAAGAGGCATTTAGGCGGGTTTTTCAGGATAGTGCATTTCTTGATGAGGTGGAGGATGCCTTTGCAGTGTTTCCATTGGCACTGGTTGATTTGTAGGATACGATGTGATTAGAGACAGGGGGCTAATAAGCCCTATTCTTGGTGGACAAATCATGGGGAAACAAGCCCTCCTTTTCAGCAGTTAGCCATGAGGCTCCTCTTTCAGGTGACTTCATCCTCTTGTTGCGAGAGGAATTGGAGCACATATGGGAATTTGTATAGTGTGAAGAAGAGCAGGCTTGAGCAGTCCAGGGCAGAGACAATGGTGTATGTGCACACCAACCTTCGTCTTATTTACAGGTAGAGGGAAGAGTGGTTGAGGGGAAAGACAAAGATGTGGGATGTCTTTCCTAATGATATGGGTTTGGATAGCAGTGTTGAGTTGGCATTGGCCAACATGGATCTCAATAATCCAGTGTTAGAGCCTGTTAGATTTGATGACAGTGATATTTTAGAGGGGTCATCCTCCACACCAGCAAATGCAGAGGCGACTATGGATACAGGGGAGGAGGAGGATGCAGAGGAGAGCAGTGGTGACCATGATGATGAGGACATTGATGCTGATTCTGATGATGACTCTGAGGATTGATGACTTACCCTATTGCCTGAGGCTGTATAGCTTGTAGTTGTTTGATATTTCTATTTCTATTTGCCATTGGCATTGCAACCGGCACTATCCTATGTAACACAATTTTGATTTGATGACTTAATGAGAAAACTACAGTTGTCAGTGTCTTTTATCTTAACTATCTTGTAGTTGTAAGGTTGTTTTAATTATGAATTATGAATCATGGTTTTATGTGACCACTGCATGTATTTGGAAATTTTTTGATGTACTTGCATGCTATAGATGAAGATCTATGTTTTGAAATCAATGATAGTTTGTATCATTAATTAGAATTTGTGTAAGAAATATCTAATTTTGTAATAATATATATATTTAATAAAATAATTATGAACGAATTCTACGTGTCCGTGTTCCGGGGGGTCAAACGTGTCCGAAATCCGACACTTGAAATCCCCGAATCCTACGAATCCCAATTCCCATGTCAGTTGACTTAGTATATAACTTATTGTTTAATAATATTATTTTATTTTTTTTAATAATTTTTAATTTTGATTTTTATTTTTTATTATTTTTTTTTCAGATCCTTTTTTTTAATTATATATATATATATAATATTTTTTTAATAATTTTTTTGACTTCTTTTATTTTCCGGGTTGTGTATATATAGAGTCCCCTTTTTATTAATTTTTTTTTGAATATATATATATATTACTAAACTTTAAAGGTATTGGATACAATGGTAGATCTACTTGGCCCTCAAACCTCGGCCTTTAACCTCGGCTTGCTGCTAGATCTACTTGGCCCTCAAACAATCATGAGAAGATGCTAAACCAAGATCCTTTCTCCTTCACCGTGGTTTGCTCCTGATCTGCAGTCAAGTTCAGATGTGCTTCCTTAGATTCGTTGCTCGTGGATGATCCTTTGAGGTCTCACATGCTCCCTTATTTATATGTGTCTTGAGGCTAAACGACCAACCCATTAGGTAACACAAAACTTGCCAAGCCTACCTCCTTTTTGTGCCACTTTTACCCACACATATAAAGCAAAATTGGTATCTTGCTTTGTAGACCTCTAATGTTAGTGCTTGAAGTTGCCCCTTGCTCCTCGAAGGGTCCTCTTCCATCTCCAAGAGTCAAACTAACAAAAGTCAACATGATTTTGGCCCAACTCCTTTGGGTGCAAAACCCCCACATTGGGTTCTAAGTCCACAAACCACTTTTGTGGAGCCCATTCCTTCAAAACCCTGAACCCTAGGGCTTGGAGTACCCTCCAAGCTACAAATCTCAACACAATGTGCCTGGGGAACCTTGGTGGGGTCAATAGTCAAAACTCCACTTTACCAACCAATCAACCAACCCCCGTTGACACCCATTTCATATTAAAATTCCATAAATATAAATGTATTTTATGATTTTTTATTCTAGAATCTATAATTCACTTTTATTTCATTTCAAAATTTCAATATTTCAACATTCATAATGGTTGATGGGGAAAATGTTGCAGTGGGTTTCGTATAGGAGGTGATAGATATGGTTACAGAGGCTATCAAAAACAAATATATGCGAGGATAAGAGTAAATGCATGCCTCTTTGGAAATGTTTGACGCTAGGTATGATATACAACAGTATTGCTCATTGCATGGTAATGGGTATTTTTAAACCTCGACATAAATTTTGATAGCACTAAATTCAATGAGTATGAAAATATTACTCGAGGCCTTTTGACTTGCATCGAGAATTGTTTCCTCTTTGAAGTAATTCAAAGTTGCACAAGTAGACAATTACAAGATTACATGGCCCTTGTACAATTGTTTGCCTTTACTAGTGCAATTTGAGAAAGTACATATTCTTTGTCAAGTACAAATTCTGAATTCTTAAAATTTGATGTAAATTTATTTCTTCTCATCTCTGATGTCCTTTATTTGTTTTTTAAATTTGATATGGCATATTGACCTCAGCACTTTCTCAGTCTTTGGTGGAAAAATTTCGCTAGTGATATCCCTAAACTAATGAGATTTTCCATTTGCATCTTATGTTAAACCTACCGTGAGAGTATGTTCAAGAAAAGTCACCCTAAAATGCACAATTACTAATTAGTTAATATCTATGTTGCATGAAACTTCTAGGAACCTGGCATTTCAAGCCGTACCCGTACTTGAAACTCTGAAACTTGATCATCATATAGACTTGGTTTTCCTTCTAAATTGTCCTTCTAAATTGTCATCTATGGGTCTTATTCCCTTTTTTCCTGCAGGATAATGTGTTATTCACTTAATGGTTGAGACATTTTATTGGTGTATTGTTCAAAATGAAGGAGATGTGTGTGTGTTTTTCAAGGGAAATCACTCTCTCTCTCTCAGCCTGAGGGTGAGAGGGAGGGTCATTACTACAATATTCATAGGCACGTAGCCATTAGAACAATATTTCTCATCATCATGTCATTCATAGGGAATTGAATTTGGGTGGGGGAGATAAAAACCATGCTGCCGAACCACCCGAGATAACCCCAATTGAAAGCACATAGACACACACATGTTTTGCCCCAAAAAGAGATTTCCAGCTCAATTGATTTGATCCCTATAGACACTTGATAGATCTTGGGTTAAAATGGATTTTCGCTGGTATATTATTGAAGGCATCAACTTAATTATTCTTGTGCTGTTACTTGTGCCAGACAAAATATTGAAGTCTTATTATAATTACTATGTGATGATTTACTTGATTATTTTATGAAGTGGATCCCAAGTTAAGTCATGAGGCTATTAGGAAGTCTAAATAACTCGGGTGAACAATTGTGTTTTCCAACTATCATTTGTATAAAAAGGTATCCTTTTTTGATTTGAATCACAGGTTCATGGTAAATCCTTTGTTTTATGAGTGATGATTTGATTGTTCTATTTTACTGTCATTCCAATTTGGTGACCTAGGGTTGATCTGTTCTCAATATCACTTTTCCTTTTTCTGTTTCCATGTTTTAACTGCTTGTTTTGGGAACTAATCTTTGTCTGAATTAATGTAGATTTCTTGTAAGACATGTGGGAACAGTCTGACAACTTATTTGTTTTGCTGTTTTGTATTGGTTGTTATGGTTAATCTATTTCTTTTTTAAAAGAGGCCATAGTGGGTTTTTTTGTAATCAATCTCGTGTTTGAGGACTTTCTGAAGAGTAGTAATTATATTGTTTAGATCTCCATCCATGCTTGAAAACTTCTTCTAAAAATGACATCTTGCATATGTAGTTTTATTTGCTTCAAGTACTTTGCTTGTGGAAGTACTGACCTCTGATGATCACATTTTGGGTTGCTTTGGTCTCTAGATGTCTTGTTCATACATTTGGATGACCAAATGGACAGCAAAACTTTAATTGGAAGTTATGTTTGTACTGAGATTCCTGGAGAATTCAAGTGGCAGCCTG
>APFE030842482.1:119270-166048 GCA_000404065.3 Pinus taeda | reverse complement strand
TCAAAAGACTAAACCAGACCAAACCCCATTGTGGAAATATGTTCAAAGGGCTGAAACAGGGAGAGGGGGTGGAACCACTAAATTTCATTGCCCCCATTGCAACACTGATTACACAGGTTCATACACCCGTGCTAGAAGACACCTCTGTGGGAAAAGGCCATGGGATGGAGAGAAACAAATAGGAATCAAAACTTGTGCAGCGGTGTCAATAGCGGATAGAGCCAAATACATAAGGGAGGAGGAGGAAGCCCAATACAAATCAAAAAAATCAAGGGGTTTCTTTGGACCAAGCTCACAATCACAAAGAACTCCTTCAGCATTCTCCCAAGGCAGTGGATATGGAGGCTCAGGGTCATCATCTTTAAGGCGTAGAACCATATCAGATTTCCTTGATGAGGGGTGTAGGAATGATGTGGATTCAAAGGTTTACAGGTTTCTCTATGCATGTGGGATACCATTCAACGTTCTTTGCTCACCTTATTGGCACGAAATGGTTTCGGCCATAAATGATGCCCCTAAAGGGTACAAGAGCCCTGGGTATGACAAGGCAAGAACTGTTGGCCTTGATAATGAAAAAGCAAAAATATCACATTCTTTGAATAGAATGACAAGTGCTTGGACTAAGCATGGGGTGTCCATCGTATCTGATGGATGGACAAATGTAAAAGGCAAGCCATTGATAAGTGTTCTTGCTGTGTCTGTTAATGGTCCAATATTTCTAACTGCACATGATTACTCAGACAAGTTCAAGACCGCCATCAACATTGCAGAAGCATTACTTGAAACAATTGACCGTATTGGGCCATACAATGTCATCCAAGTCATCACTGATAATGCTGCTAATTGTAGGGCAGCGGGAGCAATTATTGAGGACAAATACCCCAATATATTTTGGTCTGGATGTTTGGTTCACACATTGAACCTTCTGTTGCATGATATTGTCAAGAACAAAAATGAACAATACCAATGGATTGGTGATTTGTACAAAAAAGGCAAAAAAAATGATAAAATTTATTACAAATCATAGCAATACCCATGGCCTTTTCCGCAGTCACTCGAGATTGGAGTTGTTGAAGATTGCGAAGACGAGATTTGGTAGCTATTACCTCACCTTCAAGCGCCTTTTGAAGGTAAGAGAGGGTTGGCTAGCATGGTATCAAGTCCACATTGGCAGGTATTGAAGGAAAGGGCTACAAATGCAGCTGACAGGGGAGGTTTTGAAATGGTGGAGGAGGCCGCTCTTGATGGCCAATTTTGGACAAGTGTGAGGCAAGTTTTGGATTTCACCAAGCCCATTTATCACATGATTCGGTTTGCAGATACAGACAACCCAGTGATTGGCGAGGTGTATGAGCAGATGGACACCATGTTGGGGCAAATAAAAGATGTTGTTCATAACAGAGATCCCAACTTGTACAAACTGATTCACGATTGTGTGTGTGAACGGTGGAATAGACTTAATCTTCCACTACATTGCTTGGCGTATATCCTTACGCTAAAATACTACTCTACGTCTTGGTTGGGCCAACCTGCAGCAGGGGGTGGGGTTAGGACCAAACCCCATTTAGATCCAGAGGTAACTAGAGGATATTTGGAAGCATTAGAAAAATTGGTACCTGACAGGGAGGAATGTGCAGCTGTGCGCCTTGAAATAGGCAGATACTTCAGTGGCACTGGTTTGTATGGTAACTTCCATGCAATGGACGATAGAGATAGATTTGATACTCTCACATGGTGGGAAACATATGGCGGGCAGGGACTTTTGCCAAAATTGGCAAAAAAAGTTCTTTCACAGGTTGTAAATACTTCTTCTGCAGAGAGGTGTTGGAGCCCCTACAGCTACATACATAATGTGAAAAGGAACAGACTCAATGAAAACCGAGCAGAAAACTTGGTTTATGTGCACTACAACTTGAGGTTGTTGAGTCATTACTGTGATCGGGCTTATGAGGATCCCACATATAAAATTTGGGACAATCACCCAGAGGATTACAATTTGGAGGATGGCATTGTACATCTTGAAGAACTGGAAGAGGAACTTGTAAGGGATGAAGATGAAGCATGCAGCCACCTCCACCTCCACCTCCACCATCTAGTAGCAGTGCTCGAGTTCCGAGTCTTGTTCCTTTGCTGCCGCCACCTTCATCTACACCCTCACGTGGAGGTTTTAGTTCTGGTCGTCGGTCTGTGCGGGAGGCTCCGAGAAGACCACCACGACCTCCTTATGGTGGAGATTCTCGTGGCAAGGGCCACATGTAGATTTATCATTTACAGTTTACTTGTCTTTTTAGTTTCTATTGGACTTTAGTTTTCATAACTGTTGAGTTTTGAGTCCTTGACTCTTGACTCTTGACTCTTTCATATCATAATGATATTTTTTGTAAACAATATATCACTGTGACAATGAAAATTTGAAGTTTGAAGTTGGCAATTACAACTCATTGGTAATGATTGTGAATTATGAATATGATGCTTCGTGAAAAACTAAAGTTGTTTCATTTCATTTCATTATTCATAATTCATTTTATAACATTTCATTTCATGTTAACAGTTAGAACTTAGAAATATCTAAGATATTATTTCTTGTAATGGTTAAACTTAGTTTACAAGTACAACTTTGGTGATCAATGATGATAAATGTTATATATTGAATTTTCAATTTTGAAAGCTTGAAGTTGAAACTTTAAGATTGAATTTGATGAATCAGGATTCAGAGACTCAATATGTTGCAGTTGTAATATGTGTAAAATTACTATCTTGTGGACATGGTTGATGACGATTATAATTTCTAGATGATTGATGTGATATGGTTCAATGATCAATCTATGTTTTTTTATGTCTAATTCATCATTCTACATGTTTTTGTTGACATATATGTATCAAAAATTAAAAAATATAAAAAATATATATATTTTTAAAAAATCGCTCCCGGATTCGCTCCCAAACCGGGAGCTTCTGAAAATGGTCGCTCCCGCTCCTGCTTCCGCTCCCGCTCCCCGCTTCCGCTCCTATTCCCAAGTAACATTGGTCTCTACTGCAAGTGCTATAGGCCTTAACACAATCTCGATCATGAGTTTTCATGCTTAATTCAGTTAAAAAAACTACATTTGTGCTTAACAAATATGTTGTGACCATAAAAATTTTATCTAGAAAATTCACAAGAAAAATTTGAAGGTTAATCAAAGTTACAACATTAGATAATTCCACAACTAAAATCACAATAAAGGTCTTCAAGAGCCTGTAGAACCAATCTTGTAGGCTTAATGGTTCTTTGCAATGCCTTTTGCGTTCTCTTAGCAAGCTCCATAAATTCCACCAAAAGCAGAGGAGAGCCAACCTAAAGTGCGATTTGTGTGTGAGGGTCCTTGCTTGATTAGTAATTCATATCATCACGGGCTGCGTGTGGTTTGATGGCAGTTTGATTGTATGGCTTGTCCACTATTCTCCGTCAACTTCTTCTCCAGTATGTTGTCACACTATTGCAAAATCTATTGGCTCCCACATTTTGGATTGCGGGTTTTTTGATGGACTTTAATCATTGGTCATCAATTGTTGCAAACAATCCAATGCGATGCTTTCCAACCATTGCGGTTCAACTGTTGGTGTTTATGCCCATCTACTTCTGGTTTGGTCAACAAAATTTATGCACTTGCGTGTCACCGCTCGTGTGGCGAAGCCACAGAGCCGACTCAATGTTATCAATGTGTTCTTGAAATGAACTCATCAGTTGGAAGCTTCAACATTATTTCCTTTAGGGTCCTTACAGTTCCCTCCTTTTCCATCATGCTCATCATTTTCAATGAGTCACCAACAAGCATAAGTGTTTCTTTGCTTTGTTCTTTCATTCTTCTTATTTTGCTTCCTTTGTTTTGACAACCGTCATTATGTGCCTGCAATTCTCAACAACAAGTACAACCAAGCAAAATATACAAAAACAAAAGCATGATGTCAATTCTGTCAATATAGGGTTTGCATGATCTCTCAAAAGGTGTACTTCTAGGGTTATGATCACAAACCCTATATTTCTTGATCTAACCCTTATTAGGGTTTTAGTGGAAACTTCAGCGCTAGGGTTTCGTCTTTCAAGCCTCATGGTTTATTCAATTGAACCCTCGCTAGGGTTTTATTATATACCATAGATTATTCTTTCAAAATTTAAATCTGCAAACCCTAGATGTTATATTTCAAGTGTTAGGGTTTCCTTAGAGGGAAGAACCAATTAAGGTTAGGGTTTTCACTATTCTAGGGTTTTCCAATCCATGTCCCATCTAGGATTTATGAACCCTAGATACAAAAACTTCAAAAATGTAAGATCTACAAACCCTAGATTCTTACAATGCAAAGTATGTTGCAAAAGCCTAATTAGTTTTCAAAGCCTTTTCAAATCATCATAACCATATGGAATGCACATAAACATTGTGCATACCTCTACAATATTACCATAGCTTCAAAGATCTGCTCCTCTCCTCATGTGTCAGTACCTCTTCAACAGATGTCCCAACTTCTCTAGAGCTATGACAATTTTCAGACATCATTACATTCTTTTGAACCAAGTCATCACATTTCTTGGAGATGATATAAACTGCTGTCCATTGACCATAATAATCATCAAGTCATGCATTATTGTTATGGCTATTTGATTATTGCCATATGTATCTAGTATCTGTTTCACACCATTAAGCTCTTTTATCATTGTTATATGAGAGAATGTTATGACTGCTATCGTAGTGAAGTTCTCAAACCATAGATAACTGGCAACTGGTTAGACTGTTATAACGTTGTTGCTGTATAAGCCAAGATCGAAAATTAATTTGAAAGGAGTGTAGCCATTGGCAACGAGCTAAGAGCTACATGTACTCTTGCGAGCCATAGATAATGGTGAGATCATAACAAGATCATTGAAAATGCCATCGCACGGGTCTGTCTCATCGAGTGAGACATCCATTGAATGCAAGATTGCTCTAGATCATGTATAGAGTGACCATTCACAGGTGCAAGACCATCTGCTTGTGACACGTAACAAGCCATAACCATAAGGATGCGATCTTACAGTTAGGTTGACTTTCCATAACATATCAAGTATATAGATATCACTTAGAGTATTTGGTGGCCACGGTTACAATGTTGTTGACTGGAATATTCCCGAACTTACAACAAAGATCATCGTGCCATTGTTTGCAATGTCAGATCCCTAAGAACCATACAATGTTAGAGTGTGATCTATGAATCACCATCTCACATGACAATAGTTGATATAAGTCACAATCTTGGGAGTATATATTGAATCCCGGTGCAAGCATCCGAGACACTTAGTAGTTCAATGTGATGCCATACGAGTCACTGATTAGTTCGAGTTACAAAGTATTACGTATCAAATGTAGCGAAGTTACTATAGAACAAGCTACAAAGATCACAAACGTGATGCATCCACTATATGTTTGAACCACAAAAATCTATTGCGTATTGTAATTGTAGCCATTTTCAAACTCTTACAAGCAAGTTATAGTACAATGAATGATTTCAGGATCTACTAATGCGAGATCCAATAGCGAGCCATTAGAGTATATAATATATATATCGAGCCTTTTACCTTAGAAATAGAGTGATTGCGTTCATCAAATTAAGCGAGCCAATCCCGAGCTATTATAAATTTGATTCGTCACAGAGCGTAATATGTGACCACAGTGGATTTGCGAGCCATCAATCTAATATGAGCTTGGCACTTTGTGAATTAAGCCACTGCCAGTCAACGTTTCCACAATGTATCTTTGTGCAATGTCACCATAGATACGATCCATAATAAAGTGAATCATAGAGTATCATAGTAAATATGATCTCAATGCGGGTCAGTCAATATAATGATCCACTATCTTTAGTGCATGTAACGAGCCACTCATTTGAGCTTTTAGATTTGATCCACAGTACTCAATTTACACTGTGAGTAAAGCGAGTCAATGAAATTACAGGCGTGTGAACCATAGTTGAGATGTCCCCAACATCTCGATTAGCCCATAAAGAATTTTTTCAAGGATGCATTAGACTATGAATCTTCGCCAACGGATGTGATCTTCAGCCTCCTATTCCAGGCCTTAGCTCTGATACCATGTTGGAAAATCGGGAGGCTTGTACTTTAATTTAGATTTTCCTTTCCATAGTAATTGCTTGTGAACTTAATTTACTTCTTTATTAATCGTGATTCTGATTCTTTCATCAAATACTTACCATGACATGAACAAAGATCATAGAAACAAAAGAACACAAGATATAGGCTCCAAGCCAGGGAAAAACCCCTCCAATGGGAAAACCCAAAAAAATCTCCTTATAGAATCAAATGAAATGAGATATCAAAGACCCATAACCACAGAAACTTCCACCCCGAGATGCCAAGTCAAACCTTCCTTCTTTCCAACAGATTCATCAGCGAGAGACCAACAACAAGAGATGTACAAAAGCAGATCTTCCACAGACTCTAGCTCAGGAAGATATGCACTCTTTCAGACTTTGCCCCTCCACTTCTTCTCTGCCCTTCTCTGCCATATTTCAGACCACAATCCATCAAGTGTGAGTGTCCAATTGAGATCCATCTTCCCTCTATTTATATAGTTCAGAGGGGTGTGAATAGCCATGTCCATTGGGGCATGGTAGATTTGACATGTAGGCTGAGTGGGCACCTAGAGGGGTTTGTGACCCAAAATTACATATTTAAAAATTGAATTTTTCCTTTTTCTTTACAAAATAGGACTTCACTCTTTTGACTCAAAAACCTAGAAGCATGAAGAACATGCTTCTCTAGAAAAGTGATAATAATATTTCTTTTTCTTTTCTTTTGCTCTTTAAATAAAATATGTAATGGTACAAATTATGAAGACTGAAACTAGTTACGTTCTCCAAGAAATGGGAGGTTGTTGGGTAAATGCAAGATGTTGCGTATACAACTGCCACCAACTTCCACTTAAACACTCATTGATATGAAGGTGGGTTGTATTTGGAAGCAAGCCTCAAGGCTTCACATTCATGAATTAATCTTCCTGCCATCTAGTCTGCAATCAAAATTTTAATGGTAATCTTTGTATCCAATCGGAAGAGGGTTGTAGTGCTTAGTCACCGCATTCAGCAATTTGATAAAATTTGTTGAATCTCAAATATTCATGAACTTTTCTATTTATTTTGATTTGGATATTCGAACATTCTTGAAAAGTTTGCCTTCTATATATTTAAAATATACATACAACTTGTGTTCTTAGATTTTATGGTTTCACAGGTTGGTCCTGTTCTAACTTGACTCCAGTCACAGACTCACAGGCTGTTGTTTTTTCCAAGCCAATGTTGATTTTATGTTTGAACATGCTATGGGAGATCTATGGAATTTAAACATTTTATTAAATGGAGTCTAACATTAAGTTTGTTACTGTTTTATTCATAGGGTCGGTAGTTGAGCTGCTAGGTTCCCCTAACTAAACAATATTAGTGATGCTAATTTGGCTTTATCTATTTGAATCGTAATATTATAATGGGAGTGTTAAAACTCCAGACCATTGTAGAGGAGGAAATAGTTGGATTGTTACCTAGGGAAGTAGAAAGCAGCAAGGGGAGAATCATGGAAGATTCTATTGCATAAAAGCTTGATAAAGATGGGAGGATATCAAGATTTCAAATATTTTCCTGAAGCATATTAGCAGGATAGTATACTTGATGTCCACTCTTCTAGATAAATATTAAAAACTAAATTATCTGCAGCTAAAGGTGTTTTGTTTTTTGGCCTGAGGCTTTGAGATCCAGTAAATGCTTTTCTTACATTCATCCAGTTGATCCTTTCACAATAGGGTTACTTTCATGAACTGAAGTTTAAATGGAATTGTAAATGTTTTAATGTTTTAACTACTGGGAAAATGACATCATGCTGTGATTTTACTTCTCTACATTTGTGTTTCTGAATATTTCCTTATCTGGGTGCTTTTCCAGTTATCACTTTCTCCTTTGCTACAAAATTCATTCCATGAAAATCCAGTGAGTTGGTTTGTGTCAGTTGATTCAAGTGCCTTAATTTCTAGCTTCCTAGGGATTGCAATCTTGTATGGCCATTTTGAGAGTTTACCCTGTGATGTTTTCGCTTGGGCTTCACTTTGGTGCCTGTGAAGGAAAATCCTGGAATGCTGTCTAATGTTTCATAGTTCAACAGGAGTATGAGGTTTTGTGGGTGGAAATTTTTATATCTATTTTGAAAGATTGTTGAGCTTAGAGCATTGTTCCTCCTGGCTTATCAAGTTCAGTTTGCTAACAATTCTGAAATGAATTTGCCCAGTCGATACCTGCTGCAGAGGGATTTCAGTTATTTGCCACTATAACAAAATTACAAACCGGCTCCAGTCATGGGATATCAGGTGTGTATTAATTTTTAAGTGGGATTATCTAGCTTACTGTTGAAGTATATAATATTTTATTTTGGGATATTTAAAAATTTCAGACAGGTATTATGAATAATCAATAAAAATTGGGCAAGGATTTCTCCATATTGTAGTGCTCTTCTTTCATAGGTCCATTGTGTCAGATGCATGTCATTGATTTTTTCTGTTGGTTTAATATTCTTGTTGAGAAAAACTGTGTCTTATGTTACAAACTTACAAAAAATACGTCAAGTGAAATCAAAAGCTTTGCTCTAGGCTGTCTTTTTTTGTGGCCGTTTGGGGCTGTTTTTGAATCTTTAAGACTGGTCTTGCTTTTACAATCAAATATGATGGATTAATTATCTTTAGAATAGTTTATTTAACTTTAAATAACACTCGAGCATCTATGGATGCTTTTGATCAACAGGCAGGGAATCATTTTACAGTTTGTGGAGAAAGGTTGTGATTGATGCTGCAAGCAGTGATGATTTGCTCAAGATTGTAAAGGCATGTTTTCCAATGCTGGAACCTATTGCTCCTAAATTGATAGGTGTGTATATCTACAAAATTATGTTATTTTTTTGTAATGGTTAACTATAATAATTTTTCTGTTAGATCCATTGGTAATTGCAGTTGTGAGATTAAATCGGTATTTATATGGATAGATTTTGTGCTAGTTATAATGATCTTGTCCTTATATGTATTTTTAGTGCATAAAATAGATAGTTATTACATTTTACAGATACCTTAAACATGGTAAACAAAGTCACTAGCACAAGTCCCAAATTTGGTGGCTATGATTCAGTCTGTTATGGTCAGCATTTCTCAACAAGGTACTATATCGTTATTTGAATATGAGTTTTTTTTTTTTTTAATATTTATCTTCTGAATAAGTGCATTAATGTCTAATCCACGACATGGCTTGCAGGGATCTCTTGAAATGGTGCAAACGGATACTGGATTTGAACTTAAACTTTGATATTAAGTTGCTGTCAGTCTATGCACGTGAGTGTATTTTTAACGAGGTAACTTAGAGTATTTGCCCCTTGTTTTTGGGTTGAATAATTGCCAATTCATGAATGGCTGTCAATTTGGCTTGAACTGGTGACCTCCACCTAGAAAGCACTCCTGGAATCCTGACTGTTTCATATGTTATCTTTGCCATTACAGGCGGTAGACATCTTTGCAGCTTCTGTTGCTTGTAAGAATAGTAGACAATTTGTTATGAGAAATATTGCAGAAATTTGGTGTATATCTGAATCACAAGTAGAATATTTGGATCAGCTACACAAGCCCCAGATTCAGGTTTTCTCTATACAAAATATAATCTTGTTTTGGGCACTGTGCGTACTTCCTATTTTCAAGTGTAAATTGTACTTACAATACAAATAAATTATGTTTCAGGATATGCAATCTATCATTCACATTGGGCGTGTTCCTCTAGATGTCCATAAAAAACAGGTTGATTCACAAAGACCTTATTTTAGGATTTTGGCCACTTAAAACATCATACATTGTTAGTAATGAGGTTTGTTTTCTTCATTCAGAATAAAACAACTTGGGCACACACTTTTGCAAATACCGGGAATGCATTACGATCCCTAGAGCGTGTAGCATGTTCTGTGAAACATAATGAGCCTATTCTTCTAGTTGGTGAAACTGGTACTGGGAAGACTACCCTTGTGCAACATCTTGCAGTTAGGCTTGGTGTGCCTCTGACAGTCTTGGTATGTCTTGTCAAACTTTTTCATCATTGATTTTATCATTTATCTTTTATATTGTATTCAAGTCATAGAAAGGTAGTGATCGTGCGTGATTTTTGTGGCAGAACCTTAGTCAACAGAGTGACAGCACGGACTTTTTGGGTGGATTTAAACCCATAGATGCTCGATCAATATGCATTCCTCTTGTAGATGTGTTTATTCCTCTGTTTTTTTCAACCTTCCCTTCAGAGGTACATTCTGGAAAGTTCCGTCTTATCTTCTGCTTTTGTTGTCTTGATGAGATTTGGTGTTTTTAATTCCCTTGGTTGTAATTTTTATTTTGCTTTCTTGAAATTGACTTGAGTGCAGCGAAACACTGAATTTCTTGGGAGAGTTCAACAATTCGTGGAGAAAAAGAAGTGGGAACATTTATTAAGAGCATTCCAGATTGCAGTTGATAAAGTGGCAAAGCTTGTGGAATCACAATCTCCCAGGAATATTGTACTACAGCCAGTAACTTCCAAGGCAACAAATAATAGTGACAACGTAGCAACAACTACACAGAAAAGAAAGAAGTTTCTGGACACAGAGATAATAGAAAAATGGCATGTTTTTTCCGTTAATGTTCACAGAGCCGAAAGGCAAATTGAAGCTTCACAAACATCATTTGCATTTTCTTTCATGGAAGGAGCATTAGTAAAGGCCATGAGAAATGGCCATTGGCTTTTATTGGATGAAGTAAATCTTGCTCCTCCTGAGACGCTTCAGAGGCTGAGTGGAGTTCTGGAAGGAGAAAAAGGATCTCTTTGCCTTACTGAAAAGGGGGATGTGGAATATGTTACTCGCCATCCAGGCTTTCGAATATTTGCTTGCATGAATCCTGCAACTGATATTGGCAAGCGGGATTTACCATTCTATATCAAGAATAGATTCACCGAATTCTTTGTTGATGACTTGCTAAATGTGGAAGATTTGAGTCTTCTTGTTTATCAATATCTTGAGGGTATGCTGCCTACTCTTCCTATTGATGATATTGTAAGGTTTTACAAAGAAGCCAGAAAAGAGTCAGAGACTAGATTGCTTGATGGGGCTAATCAAAAGCCTCAATATAGCTTGCGTTCACTGGCACGTGCATTGGAATACACGAGAGCAGCAACTCCGACATATGGTTTTCAGAGAGCTCTTTATGATGGAATTTGCATGTTGTTTCTGACGCTTTTAGATCAGCCAAGTGCGGTAGTAATGGAAGGAATTATTGCTTCAGTGCTGTTTAAGGAGCCTGGAACTACATGTGCACAGACATTAAATTCACTACTTAAGGCACCTCCTTGCCCCAGTCATAATCATGTTCAATTTGAACAGTACTGGATTGAGAAAGGAACATCTCAAGTGTCTCAGGCATCTGTTGAATTTTGCAAACACTATGTTCTCACAAAGAGTATAAGAGGACACCTGAAGAATATTGCAAGGGCTGTTTTTATTCGTAGATATCCTGTCCTATTACAAGGTCCAACCTCTAGTGGTAAAACAAGTTTGATTGAATATCTTGCAACTGTTACTGGTCACCGTTTTGTTCGCATCAACAACCATGAGCACACAGATTTACAGGAATACCTGGGGAACTACATCACGGATTCTTCTGGAAAGCTAATATTTCAGGAAGGAATATTGGTTGAGGCAGTGCGTAAGGGTTATTGGATTGTTTTAGATGAGCTTAACCTAGCACCTTCAGACGTACTGGAAGCTTTAAATCGTTTGCTTGATGACAATAGAGAACTCTTTGTACCAGAACTTCAGGCAACAGTTAAACCTCATCCTCATTTTATGTTATTTGCAACTCAGAACCCCCCTGGAACTTATGGTGGCCGTAAAGTGCTCTCTCGTGCGTTCCGTAATCGCTTTATGGAAATTCATGTAGATGATATCCCAGAAGATGAATTGTGCATGATATTAGAAAGACGATGTGAAATTCCTCCCAGCTATGCAAGCAAAATGGTAGAGGTTATGAAAGACCTACAGAGGCATAGGCAAATCAGCAAAGTTTTTGCGGGGAAGCATGGATTTATTACTCCCCGTGATTTATTCCGGTGGGCAGAGCGGTTCAAAAAGTCTGGTAAATCTTATGAGGATTTGGCAATGGATGGCTATATGTTGCTTGCTGAAAGGCTGCGAGATGAAGATGAAAAAGCTGTTGTACAAAGGGTATTAGAGAAACATCTTCGTGTGAAGATTGATATTGGGAAATTGTATTCAGAGGTATGTTAGCAATATTATGATTTTCAAATTGGAAATAATTTGACATCTCTTTTCCTCTTTTCTCCGGGATCATTAGCTATCTTGTGTGGGGGCTTGTCTGTTTAAGAAAAAAAGGTCATATTTCTGTTGGTATTAAAAATTTATTTCATGATTGATTTGAATTTATTGCATAAAAATTAGGCTGAAGTTGTCTAGGCAGTTTAATTGCCTTTGCTAATAACATGCTGACTGGCATGGCTCAAACTATCTTTTGCTTGTTTTATTAACTAAATGTTATTTGTTCGAAGCATATGTTAGTGTCTAGCTGTTGGAACAAATATTATTTTTGTTTTTTTGGACATTACTTTGTTCAATTTGAAAATTGCAATACCTATGTGCAGAGTTGTCTTGCAAAGGATACCTTAATGTATTTTATGGAATTTGGGTGGTTTTTCTTTAATCCAAATAAACGGTCGATTAAGGATGAGAAGTGAGGGTCATTATCTTAAATAAGGGAATGAAGACAGTTGTGGATACTGAATTTTCATCCGAATGACAATTTGCTAGTAAGCATTTACTATCTTTCCCATGCTGTCAGATACATGGCACATGCGTCAATAGTAGCAGTTACTGCAAATCTAGAATACCTTCAAGGCTAATGGAAATAATATTAGTTTCTGTTTGATAATAAGAAACTATATGTAAGTATGAATAATGGTATCCCCCATATGACACCTAGGGCAGACGTTTATGACACACACAACTTTCTACTATGATGTGTCTAGTTTCCAGACCACTTCCAATAATTTTACAAGTTCCATTTTACATTTTTTTGAGTTAGTTGTGTAGCTAATGGTGGGGGTTGCTAGTGTCATAGACCATATCAATACTAATATAAATATTAACCACAATAGGAGCAATAGAAATAGAAATATCTTTTCTTTTAAGTGTCCCTGGAGTCTAAGTAACATGAAAACATGTTTTGACGAGGTTTTACAAAATCTTGCTTTCCTCATTACTAGACTCCATATTCTTTGTTCATAATTTACATCAATAATACTTTGATTATGAAGCTCATGAATTCTTCGTAATGAGTGAGTGTACAAGGTTTGAGAGGTCCACTTGTTTAGTATGCCTTCAATATGTAATTTGATATATATATATACCAGTGTTGCGAACATTGCGATTTTTTTATGATGCCAATTTAATTGCCTAATAAAATCGGTGATTTTTTCGATTTGAAAAAATCACAAGCCAAAGGGAAAAAATCGCCGGTCTACGTCGTAGAGCGATTTTAAAGCTCATTTTTTGGTTTTTTTTCCTCTCATTTTGCATACAAAGGGCAGAGGTGAGAGCTAAGGAGGAAAGCTCATCTACAAGGGTATGAGAGGAGAAAAGTGAAGGAATTTAGCATCCCAAGCAAACAAATTTCAAGTTTGGACCAAATTTCTTCAGCAGGGCATGGTTTTCAAGTATGGGCATCAAATTTGGCCCTATTTTTTGTTTTTTTCTTGTTTTTCCTTGGGTTTCTATCATCCATATATTTTCAATGATTTTTGCTTGGATTTGAGTGTGTTTTTTTGTCATTTTGTTGCATTTAGTGGAGAGGGTTTTTTTTTTTGAAAATTTTTACTGGTAAATAATGCAAAATCTTGGTTGTTAGTTTTATTTGTTTAATTTCTTCTTGTGCCCTAGTTTTATTCCATAATTTTTGCTTGGGCTTGATTGTGTTTTTTTGCCATTATTGTTGCATTGAGTTGAGGGTTTTCTTGGTCAAGAATTCAAAATGTTGTATGTATATTTTAATTCATTTGCTTAACTTGCAATTCTTCTTGTGCCCTAGGTTCAAACTTCAAACTTCAATCTTACATTAAAAGTCAAGATTTAACAAAGTTACAAACATGCTAAGGAAATTGGACCCTCTATGGGAATTTAGTGAACGTGATGGAGAATTTGATTAATCAAATTTGAGTTGAAAGTTATGTGGGCATCATATGACAAGGGGTATACAGATAGAAGTTCCACCTTGCACAAATTTTTGGACATGAGGTAGGGCGTTGCAGAAATACAAATTCAAAAATCATCTGCAGAGCCCTCAAATCATTGGAAGAAATAGAGACAACCAAAGTGATCAAGGCAACTCTAAAGAGTCAAGGTGGTACTGGTTCTTCAACATCAACATCTACACTCAACCCCTTAGCTGCCTCATCATTTTTTGTTCCTGGAATCACTCTTGGTGCACAACCATCTATTACGTCAGCTCTTAAAAAAAGGGAGAAGAAAGAAGCTGACAAGTTGTTGGGTAGGTGTCTTCTTTGGAGTGATATTCCTTTCAACATTGGCAGAAACAATCCATTTTTCCAGCTTACAATTGATGCTATTGCTATTGTTGGCCTGGGGCACAAAGCCCTTTCATATGATGACTTTAGAGGGTGCATTCTTCAAAGTGAAAAGGTTGAATGCAGTAAGATTGGAGGAGTTTAGGGTTTCATGGGCACACATAGGATACACTGTGATGTTAGATGTTTGAACCGATCAAAAGGGTAGAACCCTTATTAATTTCCTCGTTAATTGTCCTAAGGGGACAATGTTTATGAAATCTGTTGATGCATATGCACATTTCAAAGATACACAATTATTATGTGATTTGTTGGACGTGTTCATTCAGGAGGTGGGTCCACAACATGTTGTCCAAGTCATAACGGACAATGTTGCAAATTATGTTGCTGCTGGAAAGATGCTTATGAAGAGGTATCTTAACTTATTTTGGACACCTTGTGTTGCACACTGGATTGATTTGATGTTGGGGACATAGGAAAAATTCCTTTTGTCAAGGATATTGTTGAATCACGAAAAAACATTACGAAATTTATATATAGTCATGCATTTGTGCTTCATTTTATGAGAACATTCACCAACAACAAGGATTTGGTGCGCCTTGCCATTACATAGTTTTCCACTAGCTTCATATCTTCAATCCCTCTTGAATTTTATGTGGGATGTGAAGAGAATGTTTCTTTTAAAGGAGTGGCATGCTTTGCCATATAGTCGCAAACCAGAGGGAGAGGCCATATGTAGGCTAGTTTCATACCAGGAAAGCTTCTGGGTGGGAGTGTAGGAGGTGTGTAGCATTACTAAACTTTTGATAAAGGTTTTTTGATTAGTTGATGAAGACAAGTCTGCAACGGGCTACTTGTATGAGGCCATGGATAGGACCAAAGAATCTATTCACAACTACTATGATGATAAGGGGGATGAGGGGTTTGAAAGACAACTCATGTGGGCAGTGATTGATGAGTGATGGAACAATACACTCCATCGTCCCATTCATGCTGTAGGGATCTAGCCGAACCCCACATCTTGTTATTCCTGTGGTTTCTTATTTGATGTTGAGGTCATGGATGAATTCTTCACTTGTGTTCAGAAGATGGTGCCATCTTCAGTAGAAAGTGCAGAAATCTCCAAAGAAATAAGGATATATAGGATGGCAAGTGGCACATTTAGCTTTGAAATGGCTCTTGTGGATAGGAAGACTAAAATGGCAAGTAAGCTTTAGCTTGTTTCAAATTTTATTGTCTTTTTATACTTTGTGTCAACTTTCCAATTTCATTTTTTTTTCTTATGTTTATCTTATTTGTTGTGGATGCATGGTGGAGAAGCTATAGTGGTAGAGTACCCAATCTCCAAAGGCTTGTCATTTGAGTGGTCGTCCAAACATGTAGCTCCTTCGGATGCGAGCGCAACTGGAGTGTATTAGAAAAAATACACACCAAGAAGCGCAACAGGTTAAAAATATTCCAGTTAATTTTTTAAATTCATTAAATAATATTTTTTTATAATTATTAATTTGTTATTTATAATTTATTAATTTATGACCCTTGTACAGGTTGGAGTTCTAGCGACTTAATGACATGTTCTACGTTTACTACAATCTTCGATTTTGGGTGAGGCAACTTGAGACGACACTTGATGTAGTACATCACATTTGATGGGATTGACACCACTGTTACATGGAGGGTTGAGGCCAAGAGGCTTATCATGGAATCGACCTTTGATTGGTTAGAGGAGGAGGTAGTGGAGGGGGTAGCAGCTGCAAGGGAGGAGGAGGAGGTGACACCACCTACCATGGTCGCTAGTAAAGGATGTAGTCTACCTCCTATAGCTCCTAGTTCTTCAACTTCTATAGCACAATAGAGTCTATTGCCAATGCCAACCCCAACGCCTTCATCTAGAGGGAAAACTGTTACATTTTCTCGCAAGAGGGGAGAGGAAATCAATAGTATTAGATATTTGGTTCATTTCATTGTATATGATATTATGACTCATGATATGAGATACATTATTATATTTTTTGTTGATATTTTGAGGCTGAGTCGAGACTCAAGACTTAGTATTCAGGAAATGATTCACTGTTATGTGTGATGTAGCACTAGATATGATATTACACATCTTATATATTAGTTTTCTTTTTGTATTTATGTGTCAATGCATTTATTTTATGTTGTGGATGCTTTAGATATTAAAAAAAATTGAAAAAAATGTTTTTTTTAGTATTTGCCGATTTTTACAAATTTTTCCGATTTCGAACCCTCGCCGATTTAATCGTGATCGCTATGTATACCGGATTTGGGGTTATGCTTGGAGGAAAAACTCACTTAATGATTAAGTCCTCGTAAGTTCCTAACAATTAATCAAGTAAAAAAAACCTCCCAGACTAAACTCACTTGATGACAAGGTTGCAAGTTACCTAGGCCCGTTACATGATCCAACCCATCATACTAGCATCACTTTACATCATCCCTGTAGGGCTTGTGGAATTTGAGTATAATAGAAGAAGATGAGAAGAAGAAGTAGAGTTGAAAACTCTAATGATATGGTGAACTTTGATGGTATGTGAAGCCTTTGATGCATCCTTGGGCATGGAGTCCTCAAAAATCTTTGGGTACACTTCAGTGTTAAACAAAACCCATGCTCGAAAAATAATATTTCTTTTCTTTCTTTTGCATTTTACATAAAATATATAGTGACATAGTCTGACAATTATGAAGACCAAACCTGGTTACAGTTTTCAAACAACACCGTACCAGGGTATTGCGATTTTTTCATAGTTTCACCATAGGAATATGTTCATGATTTTCAGTATGTTCCAAGACTCCTTATTGATAAAAATAAAGGAAAATTACAATTAATCATTCTTCTGGTTTTTGATGTAAAGGATTTCCTTATTGTTTTGATGCTCCAATGAGGTCTTAATTTTGGTTATGTCGATGAGTATAATATCCTTATACATTGGCTCCTGACTGCCTTTTAGTATATCAGTTGTGACATGTGTTGCTGTATTGCTTGTTGCGTTCTTCAACAGAATTGTGGCTTTCTTTGCACTAGAGATTCATTGCTCATGAAGTTGACACTTTAGGAAATTCTTGGAAATGTTGATTCATTTTATAATGTTGTTGAGGTTGAAATGTTTACAATGCCACTTTTGTTAAAATTGGCAACTAGGGCCAAACTCCATGTGGGTCATCTTATTTATAGCAGCTGATATTTTTCTTGGTTCCCTCTCATCGAGAGGTGTAGGATTGATCTAAAGATCATTAGATTTCGATAAGTATTCATGGAATTATGAATTTATTTGCGTTATAAGATAATTCGTCAAGGTCGGCCAACAACCAAATAAACCCCACATGTGCTCAACATTTTAATATAAATAGAGGTGGCATTCAAGTCATTTCAACACACTTGGGATCTCTTCCTCTCTCTACTTGTCTTTGGGTTTTAGTAGGAGGAGAGATCCTAAGGAATAATGTTGCCTTGATTTAGAGGGCAAAAAGCCGGAACTGTCGGGAAAGCCGGAAAAGTCGGAAATGTCGGAACTGCCGGAAAATCCAGAAAAGCCGGAACTGCTGGAAAAGTCGGAAAAGCTAGAAATGCCGCAAAAGCCGGAAATGCAGGAATTGTCGGAAATGCTGGAAATGTCGGAACTACCGGGAACAACCGGAACTGCCAGGAACAACCGAAACTGTTGGAACTGCCAGGAACAGCTGGAACTGCCAGAACTGCCGGGAACGGCCGAAACAGCCGGAGCATCTGTCTCCAAAGGAGAGCAGCATGCAAGAGACAACTAACTAACATTGGGATAGTTGTATGGTACTTAGCAACAAATACAACAAGCATGCTAAGGACAAAAAGCATGCTAGAGACAACAAGCAAGCAAGGTGCATCCAACACATAGGTCAGGATGGCAACATGGTGCAACAATGGCACATAATGCAGTACAATGATGGGTACAATCATGATTAATGAAGTGTGATGAGATGCAACATAGTGATGATGGGTACAGCATGGTGCAGCACGGTGAGGTGCAACATGATGACAAAAAGCAGCACAACGATTGGTGAAGGAGTCACTTCGGAGAATTAGTTGAAGCAGCATGTCTTCAACTGATCTCATGTATCATCTTCTTAGATGATCTATGCTCTTATCTAGATCTATCTAGATAAGTCAAAGTGTTGACTTTTGTTGTAAATGTACTATCTCTTTCTTTCTTTCTCTGCTGAACTATTGAAGAACATATAAGAAGAATTGATCAAGGGTTTCCCCACATTGGAGTTTGTCCTTGGCTAGAGCCACATCTTGTGTCCTCTTGCCTTGGCTTGTCTTTTGCGATTTATGTTTATGTTCTATTTGCAGTTTACTTTAATGCTAATGTGATTGCTAATCTAGAAAAGATATGGAGCTAACTGTGAAAATTGAAATAAATTGCTCTAGGCATAGAACATACCTAAAATTAAAATGGTATCAGAGCTGAGGTGAAGACAATGCCCAAGCAAGAGTGAAAGAGCAATCATCGAAGACAGTTGGGAAAGGACAAAATGATCAGTGGATTCCTCATCCCTCTTCAAATTCGCCAAGGGTGAAGTCGAAGCAGAGAATATTATCAAAATGGCGCAACGGAATATGGCCTACCTAAAGATCACTTCATTGGAAGACCGAATCTCAGGGTGGAAGGAAAGGCAGATAACTAGTTCGGTCATTATGCAAAGGAGTGTCCGAATGGTAGGGCCACATCACTTGATGATGATAACAATCATTCCAGGGACATCTTCAATGATCAAAGGAATGACATAATGCAGGTCATCAAGGAAATGACTGTCTCTTCATAGAAAGCAAGGAACCCTAGGTATGAAGAATCAAATGTTGTTTCTAATAAGATAAAGAAGCGTTATCTTGTATTGGCCCTCTCCTTCAAATTCTTTTGGAATCTGGCTTATTGATTGTAGTGCTTCAAAGCACTTCATCAGATAGATGGGTGCACTCTTTAATTTGGTAGAGATGGAAACAATTGTGGGATTATACTTGGAGCCAATGCCACCTATCCCAGAAAGGGTGTAGGGAATGTTAACTCTCAATTGAATAAGGGTAACTTGATTCATTTACAAAATCTCTTTTATGTACCTGATCACAAGAAGAACTTGGTGTCCATCTCGGCAATGGAAGTTAAAGGTTTCAGGGTGGCATTCATCGATGAAAAGGTACGTGTTAAAAAAACATAATTTTCAAAGATGCTTTTTCTCATGGGTTCAGGGTTGGCAATTTGTATCAAGTTGTAGGATGGTCCATTAGGGATCATGTCAATTGACATATCGCATCTATAACACCGGAGGTCTACCCATGGGGCCCTACCTGATGTGAGTCAAATGGTGATAGGGATGTCTGAATTCAAGTAGAGCATGAAGGTACATGTCTGAGATGCACCGAAGGAAAATTGTATAAGGGGACCATTGCCCTCATGCAGCAGGTCCACAGGTTTGGAACAACCCGAGGAGTTTGAGATTCATGACCGAGAATCTCATGTATATAGGTGGAAGAAGGCCCTCTATGGCTTGAAGCAAAACACCCCGGGCATAGTATGAGAGGATTGATAGCTGTCTGATGAAGTTGAGATTCACTAGGAGTGAAACCGATCCAAACCATTACCTGAAGGTTGTGGATGATAGACCTCTCATACC
The DNA here is from genome assembly GCA_000404065.3 of Pinus taeda. Taxonomy (NCBI): domain Eukaryota; kingdom Viridiplantae; phylum Streptophyta; class Pinopsida; order Pinales; family Pinaceae; genus Pinus; species Pinus taeda. The sequence continues at coordinate 145,717 of APFE030842482.1, read as the reverse complement.
GGTACCTTATGAGGACGACCTATTTCTGACAGGTGCAGACCCTCTCATTTGCAGAAGTAAGAGGGAGTTGGATTCCGGATGTGGAATGATAAACTGGAAGCCTGTGACTACCTCGAGGATCTTAACTTTCAAAAGTTATATGGTAGTGATGTCAGACCAAATTTGGGAAATGCCTCTGAGTTTCATAAAATCATTCGAGTTGATGTTCTTGGTGAACTTCCGTCCGAACATGTGTTTTGCAGTTAGCATGGTGAGCTCATATTTGGTTGAGCCTCACTGGATTGGTGCCAAGAATCTTTTGAGATATCTTCGAGGCACAATCTTTCATGGATTGAGATATACTGTCGGAAATATGAAACTGCATGATTATTCAAATGCTTACTGGGCAGGTAGTGTGGAGGATCACTAGAGCACTTCTCGGTGCTGGTTCTCTTTGGATTCTGCTTCGATATCATGGATGAGCAGGAAGCAGAAACTGGTTGCTATAAGCACCATTGAGACCGAATACATAGTTACGAGTATGATCTCGTGTGAAGCTGCATGGTTGCAGAAACTCTTAAGTGAGCTATTTGTACACATGATGAATACCACTATGATTCTATGTGACAACTAGAGGGGGGATTCGGTTATTGAGGAATCCCATATTCGATGATTGCTCTAGCAGATAGACATCAGATATTGCCTTATCTGCGATATGGTAAGTTGATGAGCGAGGAGGCTCCATCACATTGAGACTGATGTACAGGTCGCAGACATTTTGTCAAAGCCCTGGGGAAAGGTCAAATCTGTGACTTTCCCGAACGACTTGGAGTCGTTGAGAGACCCTCTTATAAGGGTCCTGCATGTTGCATGCATTGAGCTTTGGAGGGCTTGGGGTACTTACTGGAGCAACATACAACCACAGGGTGACTCACCCTCCCCTGGTGGTGCGCTATGAATAGGATGATTAGTTCTTCTGTGGGCCGGGATGATTAGTTCTCCCGTGGCAACTGTGGAGCAGGATGATTAGTTCTCTTGTGGGCCAGGATGATTTGTTCTCCGTGGTGACTATGGAACAATATGATTAGTTCTCCTGTGGGCCAAGATGGTTTGTTCTCCGTGGCGACTGTGGAGCAGGATGATTAGTTCTCTTGTGGGCTAGGATGATTAGTTCTCCGTGGCATCCACTAATAGGATGATTCATTCTCTTGTGGACAGGATGATTAGTTCTCCTATCGTGGCATCCTACACATGCAGTCTGGGATTCATGGGAAGTACCTCTCATCTGATCAATGAGCAAGGAAATGAGGATAGGGACCATAGTAGTACTATCGATGGACGCATCGCTGTATCTACCGTACTCCCTATGCTAGGATGACCTCCATTGGTTAGGGATCAATATGAGTGGTTTGAGACACTCTCTTGTGATATTGATCTGGGATCAATAAAATTGACTTCGGGTCAATAAGAGTGATGCGACACACTCTCTTCAGATGAAGCTGACTTCGGGTCAGTAGAGAATGGTATGAGGTATTCTCGTTCAATTCTTCTTTTTCATGGTTCAGCAAAGTAGAGTAGATCAGAGCTAAGCAGAGCTCAGCAGAGTAGAGTAGAGCAATGTAGTGCAGGGCGCTGATGGCAGAGATAGTAGAGTCAGGCATATGGATCAATGGATGGAGTTCTCCCTAGTTGAGAGGGAGTGTTAAAATTGGCAACTAGGGCCAAACTCCATGTGGGTCATCTTATTTATGGCAATTGATATTTTTCTTGGATCCCTCTCATCGAGAGGTGTAGGATTGATCTAAAGATCATCCGATTCTGATAAGTATTCATGGAGTTATGAATTTATTTGCGTTATAAGACAATTCATCAAGGTCGGCCAACAACCAAATAAACCCCACACGTGCTCAACATTTTAGTATAAATAGAGGTGGCCTTCAAGTCATTTCAACACACTTGGGATCTCTTCCTCTCTCTACTTGTCTTTGGGATTTAGTAGGAGGAGAGATCCTAAGGAATAACATTGCTCTGATCTAGAGGGCAAAAAGATGGAACTGCCGGAAAAGCCGGGAATGCTGGAAAAGATAGAACTGCTGGAAAAGCCGGAAAATCCGGAACTGCCGGAAAAGCCGGAACTGTCGGAACTGCTGGGAACAATAGGAATTGCCGGGAACAACAAGAACTGCCAAAACTGTCGGGAACTGCCGAAACAGCTGGAGCATCTGTCTCCGAAGGAGAGCAACATGCAAGGGACAACTAACTAACATTAAGACAATTGTATGGTACATAGCAACAAATACAACAAGCATGCTAAGGACAACAAGCATGCTAGGGACAACAAGCAAGCAAGGTGCAACCAACACATAGGTCAGGATGGCAACATGGTGCAACAATGGCACATAATGCAGTACAGTGATGGGTACAATCATGATTAATGAAGCGTGATGAGATGCAACATTGTGATGAGGGGTGCAACATGGTGCAGCGCGGTGAGGTGCAACATGATGACGAAATGCAACACAACAATAGTTGAAGGAGTGACCTTGGAGAATTAGTTGAAGCAACTTGTCTTCAACTGATCTTATGTATCATCTACTTAGAGATGATCTATGCTCTTATCTAGATAAGTCAAAGTGTTGACTTCTATTGTAAACATACTATCTCTCTCTCTGTGTGTTGAACTATTGAAGAACATATAAGAAGAATTGATCAAGGGTTTCCCCATATTGGGGTTTGTCCTTGGCTAGCACCACATCTTGTGTCCTCTTGTCTTGGCTTGTCTTCTGCGATTTATGTTTATGTTCTATCTACAATTTACTTTAATGCTGATGTGATTGCTAACCTGGAAAAGATATGGAGCTAACTGTGAAAGTTGAAATAAATTGCTCTAAGCATAGAACATAGCTAAAATTAACAACTTTCTACTTTCTTTGGACATTTTCTGAGATGTGTAGCATTTTTTTGTGTTTTTGAAAGCTAGTCCTTCATGGTCGAGACCTATACATAGAATAATCATTTGTGCTATATTGCTGCCTTCTAGTTGTTGACATCTATTATTGAATACAGACCTTTCACAATCAATATCTTTTCAAAGAGATTGATTTAGGCTTTAGCCATAATGCTTCTTTGTATCTTTCAAGATCTTTTTTTTTTCCAGAGTAAATATCCGGGCAGATCCACCCAAAGGGATCACATCTTGCTATCTTAAGGGTATTGACTCTATGACCTCCCATTAGCGAAGTGCTTTAGTGACAGGAACTCGACGAATTGAGCTATAACCCTAGGGGCTTTGTAGCTTTTGAGGTCTATTATCAAATATGGGAACATTTAAGATGCCATTAATACAAATGGGAAATGATAGGAGATCACAACCTCATTTCATTGACATACCTCTCTGGAAACTATGGGGGTCCCACGTTTACGATTTCTATTTTATTTAATCATTTATGCTACATGAATTAATCTATTTCATTATTGAATTTGAATTTGAACCATGTTATTATATATATATATATATTATATATATATATATATATATATCTTGACGTCGCCACGCCCCCTAAATTTTCCTTAAAATTGTGGATGTTTTGACATGCCCCCCTTTGTGTCTCCCTGTTCCTGCATTCCCCCTCCTGGAAGCTTGGTGGAACATTGGTGAGTAGCCTAGTTAAATTTCCTGCTGGATTGCAATTGCAACAAAAATTTTCCGGCAGCAAATTGACCTTTAGATGACATTTTTGGGCAGTTTTTAAGAAATTATATCGTTCTTTCGCTAGGGCAGTGTGTTATGCAACCAACTTACAAAATAGACGAAAAGATAAATCAACAACTTCAAAATCAACCTCTTTGAGGGGGCAACCTCCTATACATTACACAAATGAACAATTCTTGGATGACACAAATGACAAGACCTCCTTCCTATATATAGGAGTCTAAGGGGCCACAATATAATTAGAGTTGACATAACAATAATAATATAAGGGCACAACAATAACAATAGTGAGATTCTATGGGGCACAATAATAACATTATGGGGACAACATGGGCACAACAATAATAATAACGGGCTACAATGACAATAATAATAAAGGAATACACTAGTATTACAGGGACCTAACATGCCCCTCCTTCAGAAAAGTGTTGTCCTCAACGCTTGAGTAGTTTTTGATGCTTCTATATAAAATTTTCATCCTCCCATGTGGAATCTTCAGCAGGTAAGTTCTTTGACTTGATGAGATACTCTGCAATTGATCGATTTCGTAGCTGTCGAGTTCTTGTTTCTGTGACTACTTCAAGTTCCAATTTGATCTTTCCTTCCTCGTCAAGTTCTGGAAGTATTGTTTGAACTGGGAGCTTGTCACCTATAACTTTCTTTAAGCATGAAACATGGAAAACTGGGTGCACTCTGGAAGCTGCAGGAAGCTCCAATTTGTATGCCATAGTACCAATTTTTTGCAACACCTTGTACGGACCAGAATACTTCAATGATAATTTATTATCCTTCTTGGCTTTCTTGAGGCACATTTGTTTGTATGGTTGTAGTCGTAGAAATACCCAGTCCCTACATCAAAACTTCTTTCGCTGCGATGTTTATCTGCTTGTTGTTTCATTCTATTCTACGCTGTTGAGGTTATCCTTTAAGAGTTGGAGAACTTGTTGTTGATGTTCGATGTGATCTTCCACTGCTTGAACCTTAGAATTTTCTCTTAAATATGATGTGATGGACGGTGGATGATATCTATGAAGTGCCATAAATGGGGTCATTTTTGCTGCAGTATGGAAGGAAGTGTTATACCACCATTCAGCCAGAGGCAACCATTTGACCCATTGTGTCTGTTTATCAGATACAAAGCAATGGAGATATCCTTTCAAACATTTGTTCACTATCTCAGTTTGGCTATCAGATTGAGGATGATAAGATGAGCTATGAGCTAACTAAGTACCCAAACAAGAAATAATTCAGTCCAAAAATTTTCAGAGAAAATGGTATCTCTGTCACTTACAATAATCTTTGGGTTTCCATGTAGCTTTGGAATTGTTTCCATAAATGCAATAGCAACTGTACTGGCTTTAAAAGGATGAGATAATGCACAAAAGTGTGCATACTTGGTAAGTCTATCAACTACCACCATGATGACACTCTTTCCTTCGCACTTGGGTAAACTTGTGATAAAATTGATTGAAACCTCATCCCAATGTTGACTTGGAATGGATAAAGGTTGTAATAGACCTGGGGTCTTAATTGTTTCAACTCTATTTTGTTGGCAAACCAAACATTCCGCCACAAACTTTTGAATACCAGATTTAAGGCCATCCTAGAAAAATTCTTTCTTAACCCTGTGGTAAGTTTTTAAAAATCCTGAGTGCCCTCCTAAGGGAGAGGTGTGCAATTCCATAAGAACCAATTGTTTGAGTTGGGAATTCTTATAGAGGTATAAGCGATCTTTGTACCATAACAAATCACTTTTCCATCTAAATGTATCAGAGGTACTAGGATCTTGTTGTAACTTTTGAACGAGTGCCCGCACTTTTTCGTCATTCTTCCATTCATCCCTTGCTTCGTTTATCTAACTGGTTGGATAATAGAAATGGCACAAAGCAATGCTTCCACATCCTCATCGTTTCTTGAGAGTGCATCTGTAACAACATTTTGCTTCCGTTTTTTGTAGATGATTTCAAAGTCATAACCGAACATCTTTGTACCCATTTTTGCTGCTCCTTTGAAGATAATCTTTGTTCTAAAAAATATTTAAGACTATCATGATCTGTTTTTACCTTGAAGTGGCTTCCCATTAGGTAAGGTCGCTATTTCTTAAGTGCATGTAGTATTGCCAACATTTCCTTCTTATAAATAGCTTTGTGTAAATACTTTTCTTTGATTGGACGATTTTCGAACGCAATGGGCCTTTCTTCTTACATTAAAACAACACCAATTCCATTTCCAGAGGCAACACATTCCATAATAAAGGTTCTTGTGAAGTCTAGCATAGCTAAGACTAATTCTTGGCACATTGCCTCTTTAAGATGTTCAAAGGCCTTCGTTGCTTCTGCAGTCCAAAAAATGCATCTTTCTTCAATAATGTTGTTGGATGTGCTGTTGTTCTTCCATAATTCTTAACAAACTTGCGATAATACCCTGTCAACCTAAGTTGCACGAAACACTGAAACGTTTCAGAGTTTCTGAAACGAGTAAGTTTAGAAATGTCACTCACCCCAAAAATGGAAACGTCGGCTGAAACAATCATATATTATATATATATATTATTATATAATTATATATATATATATAAGTGAATAACACTTTATCTTGCAAGAAAAGGGATTAAGACCCATAGATGACAATTTAAAAGGAAGAACAAGTCTATATTAATTGTAGTAGATGATTACATGATGGTTGAGTTTCATTCGAGTTTCGGGTACGGGTATGGCCCAAAATGCCGAGTTCTTTGACGTTTCGTGCAACATAGTTGTGAACCCAAGAAATCCTCGCATATACTTTATGGATGTGGGGATTTTCCATTCCTTAATGCCTTTAATTTTGCTAGGGTCTACCTTAACACCTTCATGAGATACACTATGACCCAGATATTCCACCTCTTGTACTCCCAAGAAACATTTGGAGGTTTTTGCATATAATTGTTTCTCCAATAGTTTGAGCACCCTGTCAACATGTTGAACATGATCCTTCCAAGACTTGTTGTAGATTAGTATATCATCAAAAAATATTAACACAAATTTTCTAAGGAGGGTTTAAAAATGGAATTCATCAAACCTTGAAATGTAGAAGGTGCATTAGTAAGGCCAAAAGGCATGTTTAAAAATTCATAGTGACCCTCATGAGTTCTAAATGCTGTTTTAGAATGTCTTTAGTCTTCATTCTGATTTGATGATATCCTAAACGAAGATCCAACATGGTGAAGTAAATTGATCCATGCAATTCATCCAATAATTCATCAATGACAGGAATGAAAAATTTATCTTTAATAGTGAGCTTGTTGACCCTATAATCCAGACACATGATGATCCATCCTTCTTGTGCACCAATACTACTGGAGCAGAGAAAAAACTTTCACTATGTTGAATTATACCAGCCTCTAGTATTTCTGCAACCATACGTTCAATTTCACTCTTTTGGGCATAGGGATATCTGTAAGGCTTGATGTTTGGAGGAACACTTCAGGGAATCAAATGAATAACATGAATCATGATCATGAATAGGTGGGAGTCCTTTGGGAGTCTCAAATACCTTGGAATGATTGTCCAAGACTTTTTGGAGATCTAGAGAAATAGAGGATTTCAATGTGGGAACCTCTAGCGAACATAATTGTGCAATTACACCTCGTTGTTGTTTCTTTAGAAGCTGTCATGCTGTTAGAGCTGATTATCTTTCCCAGTTTCCCTGCAATACCCCCTCATTCAACTTCCTTTCCTTCAATTTCAAGAAAAATTCTTGAAAATTAAAAGTTATCGTACCAAAAATCCATTGGACTCCTAGTACAACATCAACACCTCCCATTGGAATGGAAAACATTGGACTATTCAATACATATTCTCCCATGGATATCTTGATATTATGGCACTTTCCAGAGCAATTTATGGTTCCCACATTTGCAACCATCACTTGATACTTTGGTGCTTGATATAGGAAGCAATTCAATTCCTTGGCTATTTTACAATGAATAAAATTATGGGTACTGCTCGAATCAATTAACGCTATTACCTTTTTCTTCTTGATATGTCCTTCTATCTTGAGAGTTTGAGGAGTGGTAATTCCGACCAATGCATTACAAGATATGGTTGGATTCATTTCTTCTTTCTTTAGGGTTTGTTCCTGGTGTATATCCTCTTCTTTTGATGTTTCTTGTTCTTTTTCTTCCTCCCCTTCATAATCTATGTAAAATAATTTCTTCTCAGCACACTTATGACCTTTAGTGTATTTGCTATCAGAACTGTAACAAAGCCCTTTTGTTCTTTTTTCTTCCAAGTGTTGTGGTGTCAACCTTGTAGGTTTTGGAAGGCTAAGGGCAACAACACTTCCATCTTTATAGTTGTGAGTGGTAAGCTTATTTGTTACCATAATTTTGCTTTCAATTTTTCTTGCCAACTTGAATGACCTCTCCAATGAATTAAGTTCCCAGAGGCAAACCTCATGTTGGATGTTATCCTTTAATGTCCCTATGAACACATCAATCTTGTGTTCATTTGGAATATCTGTTACCCTTATATTCAATTTTTGGAAGTCCTCAATGTACTCCACCATTGAACCCTTTTGTTTGAGATTTATCAATTGGCTAACAAAAATGTTACCTTTTGTATCCTCATAATGTGCTATCATTTCTTCTGTAAAAATTGCTCAAGTGACAATTTGTTTACGAGAGCAAAGCCATCGATACCATACAAACTGATTGGGTTCCAAATATAAAGTTGCAGTGCATACCTTTTGTCTATTTTGCATATTATGGAGATCGAGATATTGCTCCATCTATGATATCCATGTTATGAGATCCTTGCCATCAAACTTCCTCATATCGATGTTTGGAACATGGTGGGTCTTCAATGCAACGTTAGAGTCAATAAAATCATGATTAACATTTCTTTTTGTCTCATCATGAATTTCCTTTGCTACCCTTTCGCCATTAGTAAGCATTTCTTGTAACAACTTTGTCAAATCTATCTTCGAATTTCCATGTTGCCTTTAAGTTTTGCTTCTATACCATCCATCTTAGCTTCCATGTCTTTCTTTAAACCATCCATCTTAGTTTATGTTACTTTTTGTGAGAGTGAAATTGTTGCACTTGGTCTCGTAATTTTGATATCTCATGTCGCATTTCTTCCTCTTCTTCGTGAGTCATGGTAGAGCTTTCAGGTTGCTTACTAGGTGTTTCCATTTTCTTTTTTCGAGGCATGAATTAATGATAATTATGCTTCACTGTGTCCTTTGAATTCCTCCAAACTAATTTTTCAAACCAAACTTATGCAAAATTTTAAAAATACTACACATCTTTTTTGGCTTTGTAGAAGTTGGATATTGAATCTGTTGTATATCTGTAATTGCAGATCTCCAAGGTCTAAAATTTCGTCTTGTGGTAGCATTGTGAGTCCTCGTTCCAACCCCGCAAGTCTGATCATGATTGGATTCTCCAAGAAAGAGTTATTCCAAATCTCCCACGATGACTTGATTATAGACTGGTTTAGTAAAGCGAACTTGTACGAAGTGCCATGTATCACTGTTTCGACCTTCGAACCTAAAAACGATACACAAAACTGCAATGCGTCCTCTTTCTGTACCTTTTTACGAAATTTCAATCTGATGCTCAAAGAGAAAGCTATGATGATTTCCCCAGGTCAACTATTTGAGATATAATTCGGGATCCTGTAAAAATGCTAATTTCCTTGGATCATATCTCTGAAAATATAGCAAGACAAGATCTCAAATTCATACTGGAGGTTCATGAAGATTTCGGCTCAAATGGGTTTTTATTTTAGCTTCTGAAACGTCGTAGAAAAAAAGTTATAGCGAAAATGCCACGATGCCCTGTTTGAAGCAGCGAAACCTTAGAATCCAAAGCTTCGATACCAATTGTTATGGAACCAGCTCACAAAATAGAAGAAAAGATAGATCAACGACTTCAAAATCAGCCTCTTCAAGGGGCAACTTCATTTACATTACATAAATGAACAATTCTTGGATGTTACAAATGACAAAACCTCATTTCTATATATAGGAGTCTAAGGGGTCACAATATAATCAGAGCCGACATAACAATAATAATGTAAGGGCACAACAATAACAATAGTGGGTTTCTATGGGGCACAATAATAACAATATGGGGACAACATGGGCACAACAATAACAATAAGGGGTTACAATGACAATAATAATAAGGTAATACACTAGTATTATAGGGACCTAACACAGTGAGGTTTTCTGACAATTAAAATCTGTAAGGTGACCATTTTTTTTAGTTTAGTTTGGCTATCTATTGTACTGCATAGTTTTTTAAATCTTCCTGGAATCTGTAGATGATTTAGGCACTTCTTTAAAACTTTCTGATGTCATCTCTTTTCATTAACAAGTTTTGTTCATCCTGGGACATGTGCAATTTCTTCAAGCAGTACTTTTGGACAGGGGTTATCTTTGAGGTTCAAAGTGTTATCGGTTCCGAACTTCAGAGGGAGGGGAAAGGATTCATAAGTGCTTAATTCTGCTTGTGTTAACCTCAATTTCTGCCTTGACCATCTATGTTGGTACCTAAGGGTTTGGTATATAATGATACATTTTTTTTATTTTAGATTGGAATGTAATATGAGTGATGTCGATGCTTGTCTATTTTTGATTATTGCATTATACTATATCTTTGTTTCAGGATTCTACAAGATGGCAAGAGATTCTTCAGCTATCAACGTCACCTCAAGCTTTGGCAACACTTGGCAAGTAAGTTCGACATCTCCAAAATTATATCAAATTTGCTGTTTTCTGGTTGTATGTTCGTGCGGTCTTTCTGTTGAGTTTATAATAGTATTATGTTGATTGGACCATGGTCAATACAGCATTGTATGGACTAAAAGCCTGAGAAGATTATTCCACCTTGTGGAGCGTTGCTATAAGCACCGTGAGCCTGTGCTTCTTGTCGGTGAAACTGGAGCTGGAAAAACGACAGTTTGTCAATTACTGAGCCTTGTTTCGGATCGCTATTTGCACATGATAAACTGTCATCAGCACACTGAGTCATCGGACTTTCTTGGGGTAAACCACATACAAAATTTATCTGTTTCCCTTTTAGATAATTCTTGATAATAAATTTTATGCATTATAATATAATTTTAGTGGTCATAGCATGTAAACAAAATTAGTGATTCAAAACTCTTGTGCTTGGAAAGGTCTGATCCATTTTTTTTGGTAGGGATTCCGGCCAGTGCGTGATAGGAACAGTATTGCAGGCAACTTTCAAGATAAAGTCCAAAAATTTATGGCATCACAATTGTTTTCTCAGTTTCATAAAGGGGAAGTATGTAGTTGTTTGGCCCATGCTTATGATATTTATTTTTGTTATTCATTGTAACTTTGATTGCCCTGGAGGTTGCTGGCTGTTTTCTTAATCAGAGTCCTTTCTTCTCGACTACTACAGGCTTTATCTTCAAAGATTGATAATGCTGCTGTCACGCTGGGTACCATTAGGCAGGTTTTGAATGACATTAGGTCAACTTGTATATCAGAAGATGATTGCGGACAACTGAAGCTTCACGGTACAACAAAAGATGGAATACATGATCTCGAGCAGGTTGAACAGGAACTGATTCTGTTGCAAAAATATTGGCAATCCTTGTTTCTGTGGCATGACGGGCCCCTTGTGCAAGCAATGAAGAATGGCCATTTCATCCTCATTGATGAAATATCTCTTGCTGATGATAGTGTTCTGGAAAGGTTGAACAGTGTTCTAGAGCCTAGTCAGATCTTGGTAAGTTGAAGCTTCACTCCTTGTCCATTTTTTACCCTCGTAAAGTTGAGTACTCTTCATTTTTAACAAGGAAAACCTCATGGAATGCCCCCTTCTAATCCAGAATATCTTGGTGGAGGTCATGTCAACTGCCAACCACAATAGTGGCTGGTAACACCAAGAGACTCGACCAGATTCGACCTTATGAAGTGCACTGTATGTCCTTCCCCTCAGCAGCATGTCTTGGGTGGATGGTTCAACCGATTTAGCTATCCCTTGTGCCTCAAGTCTAGCATTCTTCTTATGGAAGAAGCCTTTCAAGAATAAATTTACATGCAATTTTTCCGTTTTGTTGTTGACATTTCAGATGCTTTCTGTATCTTTACAAGTTTATCTATCTCTACCTTTTTTTCTGCAACTTTTGCAGTTTGATGCTATCTTAACCGACTGTTGTTTTAAATCTAAATGTTTAATAAAACTGTTGTTAGCTTTATTTGTCTTGAATTCATGATATGGACGGCAAGAGGATCAAAGATGAGAACTGGACAGAACATTCTTCTAATAATGCCTGCCAACCTGGTTATTTTTTGTTGTTTTTAATTGTTGATTTTTGTTTCTAATTATCCGTTCTCTTAAAACATGAATAGTTGAGCCATCCTAATTAAAAGAATGATTATGATTATACTATATCAATGTTAATAAAGATTTTGGTCGGAGTTTCCTCTTCAAACATGACTGTCCCGAAGATAAACTAGTCTCTCTTGGTTTGAAATGTTGACACTAAACCTGACACGTGGTATTTCCCCTGAAAATATGGATGATGATATTAAATTATTGATAACAGCAAAAACATGAAATCTGAAACAGTTATATGACAGTATAGCTTGCTTTGAGAATCAAAGATTGTATTCTTGGAACTCTGGCAGCATGCCCAGTGGAGAACAACTCTCTAAAGTAGAAAGGGCAATGTTGAATGAGAAAGCTGCCTAGACTTTCAAGTGTGCAAAAATCTTACATGCAGTCATTTATGTCTTGGAATTTGCCGCTGACACACAAATGACCACTTCTTTTACATTCAATCTCAATGTTGGATGGTTCTCGGTTTCTACTGGGTGGATGGTTCCCTTCTAAATTATCACTTAGAGGTTAAAGGCATGTTTGGATTTCATTTTCAAAATTTTCTCTACATAGGTTATGGCTGATCATGGGCTGGTTGCCATCAATGAATATTTAAGGGTTATCCAACACAAGGTCTCTAGTTGAGACCAAGATAGGTTGGAAAATGACTTCTCGAAAGATAAGTTTTTTTCAGCTCACGACTTCATCAAGAATGGTAAGTCACTGGGGTTGGATGGCTCTCCTTGTGAGTTTTACAAGGCCACGTGGTGTTGAAAGTTGTAACTAGGTTCGGTCTTCATAATTGTCATTTGCATTATGTATTTATATATTTTATGTAAAAAATAAAAAAAGAAATTTTATTTTTCAAGCATAGGTTTCATGCTCAAGTCAAATTATTATTTTAGATAAGCATGTTCTTCATGCTTCTAGGATTTATTGAGTCAACAAGTCAAAGTCCTATTTGGACCTGTCGTAAAGAAAGAGGAAAATGGATTTTCTAATTGTTATTTGGGTCAAAACTGCCTCTAAATGCCATGTCAGCCTACCTGTTAAGACGGCTCTGCCCCAAAGGACATGTCTATTCAAACCCTTTGGGCAAGTATAAATATAAGGAAGTTGGAGCCGATTTTGGACACACAATTTTGCATTGATTGGTTCTGAAATATCGCAGAAGAAGGAAGGAGGCTGAAATCTGATGTTGACAAGTGAAGAAGGGTTTCTCTCAAGCTCAAATGTGTGGAAGTTCTCCCTCGATACATCTCTTGCTGAAGGCTCATTTCTGATGCTGTACATATTGCTGGTCTCTTGCTGTTGATGGGTTTGCGGGGCAAAAGGAGGGTTTGACTAGGCATATAGAAGGTTGGAGTCTTTATTGTCATGGGTCTTGGATATCTCACTTTGATCTGACTCTTGAAGGAGAAATTTTTTTCTGGGTTTTTCCCTTGGAGGGGTTTTTCCCTGGCTTGGAGCCTATATCTTGTGTTCACTGTTTTCTTATGATCTTCATGTTTATGTTTTGGTAATTGTTTGATAAAAGAAGAACATAATAAAGATAGTAAGAAGCCAACAACCTTCACAAGCAATTATCAATGAAAGAGAAATCTAACCTAATTTGCAAGCCTCCCAATTTCTCAATATGTGGGACATGATCGAGGATGATTTTTGTTTGACAGTTGAGGAATTTTCTTATGTAATGTTGTTTCAATCTTTTAAGGTCTCATCAATCTCATTTCGAAGAAGACAACTAGGGACACCATTGGGTGTTGGAGGCCTATTATCTTGATTAGTAAAACAATGGCCTTACAAATTTATTTAGTTGCATTGGAGGTTGTCAAATAGGAGCATACATTGTAATCTTGACTTGGGAAGCCTTGGAGTAAGCACAAGAGACTAGGCAACAATTCCTCTTCTTGAGGGTTGATTTTGACAAGGCGAATAATTAAATAGATTAGATGTTGACTTTTTGGACCATAGTTCCTGGCCATGGTTAACATATTGTTTTTCAATGTGTCCACATTTGTTTCAGCTAAGAAGTTATTGTCCTTTGGATTTTATTGCATCAATCTATTCGGCAAGGGGACGCCTTGGCCTCTTGTATGTTTTCTTTGCAAATTCCTTTGGGTATTTGTTTGAGGTTGCTTGTATTCAAGGGAAAGTGTCAAATATCTTGCTTCATGATGGGTTAGAGACGGTGAACAACCACTTTGTGGATGAATCTCCTCTTTCTATGGTGGACCATGGAGCCAAGTTCCGTAGATAGTTCCTAGGATTGCTTGGATGTTTTTGTTTAGCATTAAGCGTTGTGCTCAATGAGCACAAGATGGACATTTGGTTGATAGGGTTGGAATTTCCACCTAATTGGGTTTTTGTTGCTTGGACTTATACTAGGCTAGGGGTGACTGTAAGATATCTGGGCATACCATTTGGATTGGGCTCTTGTTGGTGTCTATGTCGGATTGGTGTCTTTAGAGACTTAAGCTTCATGTTTGACATCATAAGGACCTCCTCCTATTTTCCAAGAAGTTGATAATGGTTGGGTAGATCCTCCAGGGCTCACATGTTTATTATGGATCTTGTTGGTTGCTTGGTAGGGCTCCATTTTGGTGCTTGGAAAAACTTCTAGGTTCATTATTTTGGTTGAAATATGGTGGGGAGAAAGGTCTTCCGTTGGTTCCCTAGGATGTGTGCATTATGCCCAAGCTTGGGTTGATTAATGTTGCAACCTAGGATAGTATTCTCATGGCCAAGTGGGTTGTGCTGTGTTTAGAGGGGCTTGCTCCTTCGCAAGTTCTATTTAGACATCCATTGATGACTTTGTAGCATGTTGGCAAGATCTAGTGGGTGGATGACTTGTGGGATATTATTTCTTCCCCATGCTTGTTTTAGGCCTTTGACTTGATTATTGTCAGGAGTATCTGAACAATGTGGATTCAGGTGGAATTTAGAGCACAGTAGGGAGGTTGGGATTGAGCAAGATGTCCCATTTGGAGTTGGATGTCTAAGGGTACTTGCGTTATATAGTTGTCGTGCATCTAGGCTCATTGCCTAAGAAAGAAAGGTGTCTTCTTTTGGGAAGCTTTGTGTGCTACAATAGCACACTCCTTGAAAGATTGGCATGCCTTGTGCTTTTGGGAAGATTTATGTGCTACAATAGCACACTCCTCGAAAGATTGGCATGCCTTGGCACATGTGACATGAGTATTATCTTTTTCCATCAGATTGACACTTGCTTTTGGTCTAGTTGGGCTCATCCCACTGAAGGACATGTTTAAAAGAATGTTGTGATGTTGGCACCATATTGGAGGTATTAAGGTGGAGTTTTGGTTGGCCTTTGTAGCAAAATATGATTTGTGATGGATGTATATTTTGGCATCAACATTATTAATTAAATGCTGATTTTAATAATGTGAGATGGATTTTAGTTGGTCGAGAAGACAGGTGGGCATGTAGATTATGTTGAAATTTCACTTACACCCTAGGTCTGGTCTATGGCTAGCCTTTATTGAATTTTTGAAGCTATGGTCAGTCTTCATAATACGTTTTAGCTTTCCTGATAAAAGAAAATGAAAAATATTAAAGTGACTTTCAAGTCGGCTTCAAGAGAGGGAAAATGAATTTTAAAATCCAAATTATTCTTGCCTCCAAAATCAAGTCGGCCAACCCCAAAGGTTCAAGTCAACCTGACCCTTTAACACACCTATTCGGGCTCATTGATTTACTATATAAAGGCATTCGACTTCCTCCTCAATGAACACAATTCAGATGACCATCTCTTGTTGTCTTTGTTCACACGTGCGAAAATAAGATGATGAATCTAAGGCAGACTAGAAGGACGAATCTGAAACAGATAGAAATTTTAGGAGGCCGAATTTGTCTCTGTTTGACTAGGTTTGACCTGGGTTTGGTTATTGGTTAGTTTGACTTTTTTTGATTGGGAAATCATATTGTATCTCTTGTTGAATTGGACTATTTCTCTAAGGAAAAGATTGTTGGTTTTTTCCCTGTTAGGGTTTTCCCAGGATAAATTTTGTGTCTCTTGTGTTTGCCTGTCTCTTTATGATCCTATTGGCTTTATTGTTTTCTTTGTTGAAGATTTTCTATGTATAATTGCCTAATGATGAATGTGACACAAGTTAAACTAGTGAAAAAATCACTGAAAGTATATATCAATCTAGGAAATCATGAAAAGTCAACACGGTACCATAGTGAGGTAAATGAAAAGCCATTGAAATCGGTCCAAGAAGAGAAGCATAGTTTTTGAAAATCCTGTCTGTAAGGTCAAGGGTTCTCTGTGATAAGAGGCACTAACAACATTTCAATTGTATTGAATCTTTTGTTATTCATTTATTGTTTTGTTTCTCAATTAGTCATAGGAACATGAGTTTTGGACACAACTTCAAGATGTTAATCTGAAGCAGTATATATTGTTTTGTTGTATATGCAATCCACATTCGATGGCTTTTGTATTAGTCAATTGCCATTTGGTGTAGCGACAGTCTGAAATTAAGGGAACACATGGTAAATTATGATCTAACGAAGCCACGATAATAAGAGTGCAAGCCATTTTGTGTGCGTGGTCATATCGTTGATAGCGATATAATACTTTCTCATTGTTTTGGTAAAATTTGTAGAAGGTCCGATCACATAGCAAAATTAATATATATAAATGAATATCACATTGGTCGAGTGCGTTGTCTAAGGTCATGTGGAGGAACTCGTTACATGCCACAAACCTCACGACACATTTTTTTTTTGTGATTTCTTGTTTCATTCTAATTTGACGAAAGTACTTGGTCCTAGTGAAACAATCTGTTGGTCGAATGACTTGGTTCAAGAGCAATAGAAAATGCTTTAGTTCGCGTGATTAACGATTCTGCTTTTGGTTACAACTCAAGTGATTCATCGCAGAGTTTTCTTTGAGCCTGTAACAAAGGTTCTTCATTTAGTTGCAGATTTTTTCCTTTGATCACAAAAGAAGGTATATAGTTTGAATGGATACGTAATGTTGTGTCTTTGATTTGTGTTGGTATGGCGAAAGTCTGGTGTTACAAATATTTTATATAAAAATAATATAAATACAAGTGAATAAATAATAATCATAAATTATAGTTAATTAATGATTAGTTAATGAAGAGGCATGACTCTAAAGGACGTGCCCAGTCATGAAGAGGCACCTGCCTAGGTATATAAGCAGGCCCTCATTGTAACATTCAGTGATCCTTGTACTATTATATTATTAATAAAAAATATTACTTACAATACATTTGTGTATTCTACAATTTAAAGCACAAACAACTCTAAGTATTGTTGCTTCAGTGGTATTAGAGCCATTCGAGCCTTTGGACATTATCCACAACACAAATATTCTAGTAAGTTTAGGTGCTGAAATCATGGAATTAAGTGAATATCATAAATCTTAACTGTTTTATGAAATTGGAGAAGCATTACAACAACAAAAACAAATAAAAGGATCATTTGCAATATCAACAAAACATCTTGAAGCTGAAATTGACATGAAAAGAACTAACAATGAAGAATGTTCTCACATGGAAAAAGATTTTGAACATGTTGGATTAGGAAATCCTCAAGGAGACATAGATAAGACTGTTGAAGGAGATGACAAATTGATGTTGCAAGCCAGGAAATCGTGGATTCTGATCTAGTTAAGTCAATTTCCAATACAGTCGATTTGCAGCAAACAAAGGAGGAAAGTACAGTGCATGATTTGTCTAGCAGTAGCTGTCATGACACATCACTTTAAACATTTTGAGATTGTAAAAGATCTTAGGTATCACCTTATTGAAACAAGCCAACATATAGAAGAGGAGGATGAAATTAATAAAAATACATCACCTTAAGATGTAGAAGCTGTAAATGAGATTGAATCAGAAGAAATATAGTGTGAAATCACTCTTCAACTAGAGCTAAACATGTGTAGAATTTCCAATCAAGAACATGTATTTTTGATGATTAAGGCTAAACTACATAACCATCTAGTTTCAAAGCCTGAAGCATTGGCTTCTCAAAATGAAAATTCTAATGCACTGAACAAGTACTCTGAAATCAACCAAGTAAATTATAGGGATGAAAAATTGAAATATAGAAAATATGAAGGCTACCACATGACTGGAAACTTGAAATACCAATCCCCATTAAAGAGAGTGGAACGAGCAGTCAGCAAGGCAGCGGCAAAGATGGAATGTCCATGCATAGAGGTACTGATAATGGGCAGTCTAAGGGTCCTTTTGTGACAGTGAAAGTGATGAAGCTGAAAAGAAGAACTCAAGCCATAATTACAACAATGTTTGTCTGCTACATCGGAGAAAATTTAGCTCAAATCCTATAGTTCCCAATCGATTTAAACAAATGAATTTATTTCATGACTTTCACCAATTTGATATTGAAACACATGTCAGGAAAGTTTGCATCAAGGATCACAATGTGTTTATAGAATCTCTGATATATCAGAATATGTGTTAATATTTGATAGAGAAATGAATAGAGTTATAAAAACATTGAATCTCACAAAAAGAACCTTTTGCGAAATGTTTTGCTACAATGAGCATGACAATTCCTTAATGATAGTTAACATAGCTGAAGGTGGAAAAAAGGTGATTGAATTCCTACATAGATCTGAGGATCAAATTCGTGGCATTAAAACTTCAAGCGATATAATGAAGCATTTTGACATAGAATAATCAGCGACGTCGAGCTTTCCACATTGCCTCTGTAAAAACGCTGTTGCTGACTTTTAAGCTAAGAAAAGGCCAGGTGGCCACCCACATACTACTAAGCCCTTACTACTAAATGCTCAGCCAGAGTTAGAGCCCTTACCAAAGAAGTCACGTTGGATTCCACCTGGCATCCTTAAAGGAATGCTGCCTTTAAAAAGAAATGCCGAGGTGCAAGCCCTACCAGCGGCGACATGTGAACCGATGCCGAAAGTGCCAACGATGCAGAAAATGTGTCGTGGAAGGCCACGTAAGGGAATTTTACCCTTAGTGAACACAATTGAGTCAAAAAATGTCCTTGTCATTTCAGATGAACGAAAGATAATAAAACATGCTGGCAACAAATGTACTCAACATCAGCCAACGAGAAAATTGCTACCTCCACCGCAATTGTTGAGACACAGAATCGATTTATTTGAATTTGTAAAATTACCAAAATTTAAATTGGAATCCGTATATCATCATCAACCTACAGTTGTCACAATGGCCAACGACGATTCAATATTCTCCTTGATGGGAAGGGAACCACAAGGTAGTTGATATCGGGGTGAGTGCAATAAAAGAGAACGTAGGGATGAACAAATTATTGCACATTCGGATCAGGACTCCTGTCTATTCGGTACCTGAGGTGATAAATGTGCAAAAGCGAGAAGCTGTTCCTTGAGAAATTCATTAAATGAAACTCACCCTTATAGAGATTAATGTAAGAAAGAAAGAAAGAAAATTATTTTAACGTCTACAAGGCTAAGGATAGCCTACCGAACATATTGCTTGTTCATCTGGTTGATGTATTTGACCCTTTTCCTATGAAGCTTCAAAATAAACAAACCCAGCTTCCCGACAAACCCTTCACTGAATAGATTATCCCAAGAGCTAGTTGCCAGAATATTTGCAGAAATTTCCCTGTTGTCTTTGAAGGCCTACTTTGGGTGCGTGGTCCCGCTCCTTTATCTGCATATATTACTTTCTTTCCACTTACTGTACCCCATTCATCATTTCTCCCACCTGGGTCCACATTTCCATTCTGGGTTCGCATAGGGCTAGCCTCCCTATCCCCTTGCCCCCACCTTGGGTCAGGCTTGGAATGATGCCCCAGAGGTTGAAGCAGCTAAAAGACGAAGAAAAAAGCATAATTGGCCACATTTAACAAGAAATGTACCACAGAATGCAAAAGATGGTTGGGACAAAATAATTAGCACGTGGGCAAAAGCAAATACATGGGCACTACCCCAATCCATGGTCATCACCTTGGTTCCATAGGCCCTAGATGAGCGTCATTTATCATTAAGGAACCCATGATTGTCCCGACTCCAAACCCCTGGAGGGCAATGAATTACCCTACCTAAAAGGGAGTAATCACTGCTATATCTTACACATCATGCTCTTGTTTTTTGAGCCCCGAGAAATTAATTAAAGAAAATTCATAAAAGGCAAAAGGCATATAAAGAAGGGTGGGAAAATCAAGGCCAGGGCTCCTCATGTACTACGATTTCTCCCTCCTACACATTACACACCTAGGTGTGGGCTTCCCCTTATCTAGCTAACCCTATGCCCCAATATGTGGCCCAGGATTGCCCCTCTCATTCCCTACTCCGTTGCACTTACTTATCACTTTCCACCCCCATTAGAGGGATGTACCTTGGACATACTATCCCCTTTAAGGGATGAAACCACCTAATAATTTACTTGGTTAACTCCCTTTGGAGCTTGGAGACACTAGCACATGCCAAAGCCCACTACGGAAGGGCATGCCATTATGAAGTGCCCACTTTGTTATCCATGGTTTATAAACTCTTTTACCCAATTATTTTAATCACTGGTTGTATTGGAAGCCTAGGGGACACATTAGATCTTATGCAGGATTACATGGTGGTTTCCATTGGTTTGGTCTCCCTATATGGGATCCTAACCCCAGAGGACTACATTGGCACATATAGGGTGTGCATCAAGAGCCATTGGCCTCCACAATAGCGGATAACACTCCACAGATCTTCATCGATGCGTAGAGACTACTAGCGATCCACTTTTGGGATGATGGTCATATGCTTGGTACGTTATGCTCAACAGGCCCCCACAAGAGCCCCACACACTTGGCAGGTGTCCCAGGACTTGTACGATGTCATGGCAACATTCATTCCACCATTCGGACCCTTGCAGAGGATCTACATGCATCTCTGATTCATATGGAGACCCATGGGATCATTTATGTGCCCTCAGATCCACTGGGAGCACCACAGGTCTACTACTTGGAGAACAAGAGACCACCCCCTTGTCCATCATATTCTGAGGAATTTATTCCTCGGTATGGCACTTCAAGACATTATTAGGCCTTTGGAGGGGCCCATGACATGCACATATTATTATTTGGCCCCTTGTGAGGCTTATTTTTACACTTGTGAGCTACTTTGGTGGGCTTGTCACCAATAGGGGTTTTATTTGCACATTATTTTATCATTAGGGGCTAATGTAGGCCCATAGGCTAATTCAAACTCCTTAGGAGGCTATATCTTGATGTTAGATTACATTCATTTGGATCATCATCACATGACTTGGGATCTCTTTAATCATAGAGAACTTCACATTTTTTCCTTGGAGAACATTTTTTGTAGATGGATGAATTTTAACGTATGGATTTGGGCTATTTTTCTTGTCTTGGAGCTTTGTCTTGCAAACAAAATGCTAGTTGGATATATTCTGTAACGTTGTAAGTAAATTTTGACGTTGTTATTCTTGTTGCTGCATATTGCTAAAATTAGGGTTATTTGCCGCATAATTGAAATGTGGAATTAACCATGTTTTAGCTAATTTAATGTATGGGCCAATGTTATATGAATGAAAAGTCCTAGAGATTATTTGTCTCGATAAGCTTGCATCATTTGCTTTGAAGTATAAATGCTTGAAGGTCACTTTTCGTTTCTTTCTCTCAACATTGGATGAAGTCGACTTTCTGGGCCTCCTTGATCAAGAAACCAGGTTCTTACTCATCATCATCCTTGACTCCATATCCCCAAGTAAATTAGGCATTGATCCCTCAAAAGGGGTGATCATTTTAACCCTCTTTTTACCCTTTTCCTTTTTTCCCTAGGTCTAACCCCATTAGGTCACCTAAGGCATCAATTTCCTCGGAGTTAAACCCAAGGAAAATTTTCCATCTCTTACAGGCTATTGCGCTGGTGGGTCCCCTCACTCTCCTCCAAATTTGAGGCAATTCTAACCGTGGAATCTCTGGGAATCCCATGCTCTAGCTCTAGGATCAAATTTTGCCTAGGCATCCCTAAGGCTAGACCTCAACAGGATCAATTCAACCTTTTGAATAAATATTCTCGTTTGGTCCTTTCCTTTCACCTTGTCCAGGGTAGGAATATCATTGGTTGCTAGATTCCATCCCCGAACCTGGACTGGGTCCACTTGGCCCCGTGTGGTCCCACTTCTCAATAAAGATTATTTTGTCAAGGGCCATTTGGGAATCCAAGTTTCCCAAGGATTATAGGGATTGAGAACCTCGTCTATAAGCCTATTCCTTCCCTCAACCCTCCAATCCTCACCCCTTTACCCTTGGATGACCAAGTCATTTGCTTAAAGAGCAAGCAAGTTCCATTCTTCACTCTATCCTTGGGAAAGGGTTTCCAGGGTCGCTTTCCATCTATCCATTGACATATACTTTACAAGTGATCCCTACACTACTAGGGCTTCTCCCATCTGTAAAAGTCCGTAAAGAGTAGGGAAACTTAGCTGTGGTGATAGTGGGCTAAGCCTCCACCGTTGCCCTTAACGTAACAATTGCCCTCTTAGGAACCCCTTTTTGGCCCCCTTCTAGTTTGAGTGGTAACAGCCTTAGCAATTATTTACCCTTCACTCAAGCCAAAATCATAGATTAGGCATGTTAAGCTTTCTCTACCATATTATAAGGCTTGGATGAGGCTGTTTGATCTAAATTAAGCAATGTATAGAATTGAAGTAGAGGCAAAGGCTAGACAAGAGAAGAGGAATCTAGATTCTAGATGGTTGATGCTGGAACAATTAATTATTGATGTACAATGGATGCCATATCTATCTTGATTTATGTAAAAATAAGCATGTTTTCATGTCTTCTACAACTAATTTGGCATTTTAGATTTTTTTTAACATATATATATATATATATATATACGCTTCTGAGATGCTTTTCTCTTCCTAAATTATTTTGGGAAATGACGCTTCCGCGTTGCCGCTTCATGCAACATTGGCATGACTGACATTCCGAAAAGTGTAGAATACGCCCATCTGCACAAGAAATCTGGACCCTTGCAGGTTCCATCAATAAATCCCTGATGATTTGCTTGTCTATCATTACTTCTTATCTGCCTTATGATTCTGGCGTTAACTGAAGACTTGCAATGATTATATATGCCACTGGGCGCAAACCTCAAAAGAGGGAATATACCTGTTCTCAAATATGATAGAATTATGCACCAGCCATATTCCCTCGGACATGGTGATAGGTAGTGGTCTATAAATTTTGAGCTCCCTTCTTTCATACCAATCTTGAAGACAGCTGTCCAAACACTCCTTCCAGAGAATGTCTATGACCAACTGATGAGACACTTCTTTCCAAATCTGCTGAGAAAACAGCAGATTGAAAAAAATGTGAGGTTGTTTGTGGACCTCTTCTACACAGCAAGCAAATGCCTGGGCTGTCCCTGTTTCTGTTTTGTAGCATTACCCAGGTAAGAACTTTATTTGTTAAAATAAGCCACATGAAATTCCTTGACTTCAGGGGAGTCTTGTTCTATCAAATCTTTGCCCACCACCATTTCATATGCTGATAATTATTGGTCTGCAATCTGTAGTGCCTTGTAACCCAGTTTAACAGTATAAAGCCTTCCTTCCTCCCTCCTAGACCAAACTAAATCATCTGAAGCTGCTTTCAATCTGATGTGGGTTCTGTGCATTTCTGTTTGAAAGGTGTGCCAAACATATTCATTGTGATCAGTAGTGAAAGGGTCCCCAAATAAATTGAAAGTAGATCTGCAGTGCCCTGAAAGTATTGAATGAAGGAAGGATGAAGAAAAACCCCAGGGCCACATCCCTCTATGGCAAATGCACTGATCCTTATCTGGGTTCCATCCTCAACTATCCAAACAGGATGAGGACCAGTTAAAGAGAAAGCTATAGTCACTGCTTTCTTTTGATTGGAAACTTTGGTTATAATTTTCTCATCACTTCTGATCCAATCAATTAAGGACTTTGGGGATATGCATTTCTGAATGATTATATGCCTCCATAGACTATCCTTTGTAATCAAATTCCGTTAAGATTTTGTAGCTAGTGATAAACTAAAATCTTGAATTTCCCCTCCAGAGAAAATTTGTGGAGAGCTTCCTGATCCTGTTCTAGAATTCATTTCGGTATGTGTGCCAGAGTATTCCAGTATACCAGCATTGCCTCTGGAACAAACTCAATTAAAATCTATCTGTTGCCCCTGGACAGTGAATGCGAGAAATGTATCCGGTTCTCAATCCTGGTTACTGACCAAGCCCATTTCTGTGTATGATGTCCATTAGGCTTAAGATTGAATCCAAAGTATTTGAAATAATCCTGAAACTGAAGCATTCTGAAAGGTGAAAAGACCCCTTAATATCTGAGAGGCTGTGTCATCAATCCCTTTAAAGTTAACAACAGAGTTATGCAAATTATTTTCCATCCTTGTTGCACAGTTGTACAGTTGTAGAATTTTCTTGATCCTTGGTCCTTCTTCCACTGATACATCTCCAAAAAGTAATGCACTATCCATGAATAGTAAGTGTGCGAGGACCTCGTTTCCTTCTACTTTGATTTCTCGGATAATTCTGGATTTCTTAGCTGCATGAAGTGACATGCTGAGCCCCTTGGTGACCAAGAGAAATAGGCATGGAGAGAGAGGACATCCTTGCTGAAGGCCTTGTGAAGGTTCGACAAAGAAAGAAGCGGAACCATTGATTAAGGCTGCAAATGTGGCAGAACCAACAGTCCCCATAATCCAGTTTACCAGAGATAGATTAAAAGCGATATGTATTAGTCATAATTTCATAAATAACAAGCACACCTTTGTTTGCTTTTGAAAGGTCCAGTTTGATCACCATGCTGGTATGCTTGGATTTTATAGTGTAGAGTTGTTTTTCAGCATACCTGATTGCTTCATGGATTTGACAACCATTTAAAAACCTAAACTAGCTCAGGAGAAATAACATTTGATGGCCACATCTTCAATCTAACTGTTGGGATCTTGGAGATAATCCTATAGACAGTTACACAAGCAAATGGGCCCAAAGGCATGAAATGTCTCTTGGTGGTCCTCTTTGGGGATAAGAGCAATAAAAGTTGAGTTAAGAGAGATGGGGATTCTACTTGTTGTCCTGTTCTTCTGGACAACCCTAAGCAGGCCATCCCCAAAGTATGTCAAAGAAACCCAAGTAAAATTCAATGGCCTACCCATTATTAATTAGGGCCAGGGATTTTATCCTTGTGAAATATAGGTATCACCTGAAATGGGTCTTCTATAGTTATCTACTCCAGCATCTACAGATTGTCTTCTTTTGAAACTAATCTTGGAAAAGTAGATGCCACTTAAATTATTTTTGCAATATTACTCTCTTGTCCATCCCAATCCTTTATGGCTTAGAGTTTGACTCATGAGTGCTAGCAAGCCAAAATCTCTCTTGGTGAGTTAGACTTGTCGGTAGCAATTCAGTTCAGCCTTGTTTTTCGCACTGTTCTGAATTTGACTGTGGAGTACTTGACAAATTGGACAAGTTTTGTAAGAAGGGTACAAAACTGTTGATGGTAGGTTTCTGTTTTGATGTTCTGCTGATTCCTTCAACTATGTGATTGAAACTTTTGTCCAGGGCTCAGTTTCTGTTACAAAAATCTTGTCTGACATTGTACAAACATGCTCCTTATTTATTTTAAAGAAGAGGCGTGCGTGCATCCTACACGCTGAAAGATAAAAATTAAGGTTAAGAAAACAATAGAGAGACAAATTGTCTACTTAATTTTTTTTTTTAATGTAGAAGCAACATCTATATTTATGAATGACTTTTTATCTATATGGTCCCTATAGCACAAAATTTTGTAAGTTTGATTTTGAAATCTATAACATATTACTATTTCTAGAGGATTTCATTCTTTTAGGGGATAATCGGGGACATTAAAGTATCTCAAAGATTTTAAATTGCTTATTCGAGTTTGGCATTACATTCAGTAAATATTTTTTTGGTACAACATATTATTTGTGAAATGTTTATGTCAAGACTTAAGTTTCTAGGGTATGTGAGTGTGGGTGTTGGTATGACACTTTTGAAACAACGGATGGGGTTTTGTCATGGGGGTATATAGAAATAAATTATATATATATTTATTATTATTTATACGTTTCTATTTATTTAATTTTCCCAAAGAGAGAAATCTGCCTTCCTCTCTGCCCTAGGGCTAGAGTGAGGTTGCTGGTACTAGGCTAGCCCATAGTTATACTCACTTAAGAGTTCACAAGGCTTGAAGTCTATATAAGAATATTCATAGGCATGAAGCCATTATGACAATATCATATATATGAAATAAATTACATGTATAAATTTTTATTTCATATATATATATATATATATCATTTGACATCTTATACATCTTAAATATCAGTTTTATTTTGTAGCATAAAAACTTATGCAGA